>JAUELG010003242.1:0-12314 GCA_031471515.1 Dendraster excentricus | reverse complement strand
TAATCTTATCTTTATAAATTTTAGCAGAGCTTCCCCAAGATGTACAACAATAATCAACATGTGGTAATATCAAGGCATAATACAAATTAGTTAATAATTTTAATATGCTCTTTCCAAGTCATGCCTGAATGAAACATAATAATACGTTATAGAAAAATCAATAATAAGTTTTAGGTATGTGTTATGTTTAAATTTTTCTTGTTTAAGCTTCAATCATTTTAACCTGGATGTCAATGAATATATCCGATTTTATAACTACATTATTTGGGGCCAAAATAAATTGACGATTTATAAAACAATTACAAATGCTCCCACTTTTTTCCCCAAAAAATTATCAAATGCGGTTTTTGAATAATAGTTGCTGATCTCTCTATTTGATATTTATTTCAAAAAAATATCACATACATTTTGTATAAAAAATGGTCGAAACCAATCCCTTATTTCAAAATCACTCTATTCTGTTTTAATGGCACTTTATGCATGATAATAGGCTTTTTACTTATTCGTTTGTATTCTTGTATACATTTTGTGCATGGTATGGATAATAAATATTACTTTGAAATATTATTTTTCCTGTTTTTGGTTACTACAGTTCATCCTTAACAAAACTGAAATACCCCTTTTAATATACCACATTATTGCTAAATAATTAATTTTTGCCAAACACAAACAGCACGCATACAAAGAAAACGTTACTACAAACTAAGCGCGGCCAAATATTGGACGTGCGCCAATTTTATATAATGACGCCGCGGTTTTCATACAGCCATACCAGACATATGTGGATAAGATATGTAATACGGTATTCAGCCTGTATTGATATTTAGTTATGATTATGATGTGACATTTCGGTCTATTTACTTTTTGAAATGCCCTCATTAATAAAGCTTCCCTTAATACAGCGTCATAACGATCAAGTACATATCACACTCTTAATAGCCCATTTACGTTTTTTTTTTCATAATGAGCATTGTTGACCTTCACGATTCATTTCGTCCAAAGACATATTTGTATAAATTTGCATCCAACTATCTGAATAAATTATCCATATTCATTGGTTGATGTACATACATTAAACAAAGCGTGTTTGACATTGGTCTATGGTCGAGATATCACCCATATATTGCCAACGAGAATTCATTAAACCTTAGATATTATCCTAAATATGAATTATACAAATATCTTAAATTTGCGTAATATGTTGTACCAATCTTACCTTTATTTTAAATATTCTTGCTTCAAAATGCTGACTACCGATTTCCGAGTAAACGAAATGTCCCTGTATAAATTGATGATAGTAACGTGGTAGACCGCACAATGACAACAATGTGCTTTGTACGTGTGATAGGGATACGATCTATTTTACTGCGGTCCGAGTTGTTCGCAAACAGTTCATTGCCCATGTGGTGGGACAGTCGATTAGGCAATTTCGGTCTGAATTATTGTCTTATTTGGACAGACTTTCCGTAACCTCAAGGCAAGTCAACAAGTCTTCTTATTTTAGGATGAAGGAATGCCATGTATTGTTTAATCGTTAAAATGTTGGACTTAACAATCGAAAACACCTCATTTGGGGCATATAAATGTAAGAAGGAAAGGTTTTTTTGGAAAATACTCAAACCCTTCATTGTGTCAAACGTCCCCTTTGCACCCGAACCGGCGCTTCAATTCTCATTTTTGCAATTGTTCTTGTTTTTACAAAATCAATATCACAAAGTTTATCTCGCTTCATAAATATTCGAACCCGGGTCCAAGAGATCAACTTGAAAGAGACTTTTATTATTGTTTTAACTTCTAAAACATGCTCAAAGTTGATGATTTGAATCTGATATTTGTTCGTTACTACACTAATGGTATTACTGCGACTGAGTTACAGTGTTAGCACGATCAGAAAGTGATGAATGGTTAATACAATGTGTATTGCTATGATCTGATACACTGATGCATCCACCGGGTAATGCGTAAACATCATGTCTAATAAATGTGGTATGGCCAAGTAGTGAGGAAAAATGCATTCCGTTGATAAGGTACACAAAATGACAGTAATGACTATCCCGTGCATAATTAACGATATAGACAAGTCAATCATAAATATTTTCTCTAAAAGAAACTTTAAAAAACTAAGACATGTGCTTTACTTCTACTGTATTATTTTTTCACACGCATCAATATATAAACTAACCACGAAATTTCGAATGAAGTTTGGTGGGAAGTGACAATGTAACAAGTTACATTAATTCATACTTATACCAAAGTGACGTAATGTCATACACACCATACTAGCCCGATTTCACACAGTTTGCAAACAACTGTATACAAGTATATTTTGTATATTTGTAATGAAAATGAAAAGTGAAGAAAACATGCTCCCTACTTGTTTATGTTAATAAGATAGCAACAATATATGATGAAACCGTTAGAACTTAAATTAAATTTGTACGGTTTGGACAATATTTCTAAGTCCCTTAGGCCCAAAGGGGTTAATATAATTTTAAATGATAATTATATGGGCATGATGACCAGTTCCCAATTTAAATTGATATGCTCTCAAGATGATTACATTAAAAGTAAAAATTAATTCTCAATTCATTAAAATCAAGTGTGAACCGTGTATGCAAGTGAACAAAAATACATATTGCATTGCAATGGACAGATTTTGATTAGATATTAACTATCTTTCAGGTCTAAGCTAATATTTGCTCAATATTTTATGGCATTTACATTGTCTTAAACGATATGAATGGAAATGGGGTGAAGTTTGTTAGTATGTAGGTAGAGGAGCATTTTGGGGTTCTGAATGAATATGAGTCGTGAACTAGATCCATATCCTAGTTATGGATTACTAAAATATTCAAATATAATGAATCTTTATTATAAGGAAAGGCATTATTATGTAAGACATTATCAACAACATTAATTTACATCAGAACATCCTTCATAAACACACACATTCGCGCCAGGACGAGAACTGGGTACTGACGAAATCTTGATACACTAATCTGCATCTGGACTACAGGTCCACTTTACGTGTACATACTGAATTCAAATGAAACGATGCAATGCATACAATTCTATGATAGTCTACATGTATATACATCGATGTGTGACTTAATTCTTATTATTATGAAATATTATCAAAATAATTCACTCATAAATAATTATTCGTGCTATGTACATTGCAGATACTTGTGTTTGTTCAGAATTCTGAACTTTGAACGGGGCGCTGAGAAAATATCCTTTCCAAAGTAAAGCATGTTTGTGATACCTGACCTCACTGAACCAGCCTTTGTTCTATTGATGTCTAACTTTAGTTTTCAATATACAATTTACACATGGTGTCAGTGGCATAGCGTGGCCGGACTGATTGGAGGGCACCGATTTTTTTTTTGTGATAGGGGGAAGGGGGGGGGGGGGGAGCGGGGTCACACCTTCTGTATTTTCTTTGTTTTCTTGTCATGAAATGTCCCCTTATGTTTTTGTCTAACTGTTGTTTTGTTTCAAATTATTAGCGGTCTGTGCCTACCCCCGTGACTTCGCCCCTCCCCCTCGTTTTGACACGGCACGGTATTTTACCTTTGATGTGCATTCGAGGGGGATACATTATCATAATTCATTTAATCCAGCTATGGAAGAGTACTCTTTGTTGTTGGTGCTTCATCTGTTCATACGAGCGCGTATACAGACGTTCAGTGGTTTGCCCCAAAGTACAACTGCATTAGTTTCGATATATTTCAAAACAACAAACCAACTGGCAAATGATCAATATTGTATACACTCATTTTGCAAATTTGCTTTGATTTCTTCAAAAGACCCCTCGGAAATCGAATGAAATTAGAATTCATGTTTAATTGTGTGCGATTGGCTTTTTCAAAACATGTTACCCACTTCATTTCAATTTAACATAGTATTGTGATTAAGGTTGGTGTTAATAACCTGATTGACTGAAGTGGTTTTATTTGACTGCATAAAGGATAGTTTAGGTCTGTCAATAGTCCCATGAATACTTGGGCAGGGTGTCTAAGGAAAGCATGCTGTTGAAAATGAGGTTGGCCTGCCTGGGTGGGACGATTTCATTTTACATGATTATTTCATGACGGAGAAACACTAATACCCATGTTTGTAATGTCATAAACCATTGAGATCAAACCGATCTGGTACAAAATGTTTGTCATTCTGTAAATGTCATATTATGTTTATGTTTTTGACTAAAAAACTCCCTAATTTACTTACTTTGAATTGATATGCTATTGTTGCATCTAAATGTAAATTCCTGTAGATGAAAAAAGATGAAATGAAAAGTGAAATATAATTCCCAAATAATTAAGAAAATTTTGGGTAACATATCTGTATTGTTAACGTTTTAAAATAAAATGCACGATATAAGTCTCCGTGTTTGAATACTGTACTACACCAATGTAATATCGAAGGGAATACAATGTGCGTATATTATCGTTTGAACGGTAATGGCGTACAAGTTGTTAGCCTGGTATAATTATGTCATGTATGTACAATGCACTTCTTTCACGACGTATGATCTACACCACTCCTTCCAAACGATACGGTTTAGATGTTTTTGGCGTTTGCTTTTTTATTTGAAATTGATTTCACATTTGCGGGTTTGTCTGATTTGAATATACCAACACATTGATTATATTGAGCATGTTTTATAATTGTGCTACATAAGATATATGAGGTTACAGCTATAAGATTTGAAATAAGAGAAAAGAGATCATTCGATTTGTGACAGGTAAAATCCCAAACTACACCAGTCTGTATGCTGTGTCTATTTATACTCAAATAATACATTTATTAATAAACATTCTGTTTACGTTACTCTGTTGTCTCTCTAAATTGTTACACATGTACCGTAATATGGTATGCATAATTTAAACATTGATCTATCATTTAAATAAATAGATATATTATAACACATGTATTGTAAAACACATTTACATAAAGCTCGATAGACATACACATACACACAAATACGATAACTGGGTTATGGCAAAATATGGCTAATGGTCGTGTGTGCATGAACACAAATTATACATGAAGATTCAAATATGATGATCTGTAGATTTCATTTATTATAATTCTAAAAATCCTATCATCATAATTCACTTGTCAATTCTTCGTGTTGTGTATTTTGTATAAACATGTGTTTGTTAAACATTTTGAACTTTGAACAGTGCCGCTTCGATACCGCATTCAAATGATAGTAAAGAAAAAAATACTTGTACAAATCCCTCAAAATGAACAAATTATCGATTACAATGTGTTTTGCATTGAATTACGTAATTTCAAATTCGTAGGCTGCTAGTTAACCATTTTTCACCCAGAATATACATGATTAGATTAATAAATACCCATTTGTGAAATATATAAATTTTACTTTCATTCATGCATTACAGCTAGTTTAAATAATTTCGCAAATCTTTTACTAGCCGGGGAATTGTTATATCAATCATAATGATCTTGAAAATTAAATATTTGCATTATGAAATTTAGATGTAGACATCAAGCCTATTAATGTTTGTAATCAGTTAATTTATGAGTTGATATATAAAACACAATTATTTTACTGTCTTTTGTTAGTATTCATGCGTGATACTATTCAGGTATTTTATGATTCATATCGTGTATTAGTAATCATTGTGCAATATATCAACGGCTCCTTATATCGTGAGTTTATTTATGCTTTTTATACGTTTGTAAATCGTATTGTAAATGTAGTAGTGTGTGTGTGTGTGTGTGTGTGTGTGTGTGTGTGTGTGCGTGTGCGTACACGCGTGTGTGTTTGTGTGTGAACACTACGCTGTAAAGGCTGCATTGATTAACATGTGCAAGGTCGCATATCGAGACCTAACATTTTATTTGCATAATGTTTGTACACGTCTGGCCTTTAACATGTGACGTCACACGGCTCCGTAAGATAAAGTGCTGTGAACTAGCTGATGCGCCGCGAGCGTTGGTAGGCGGGATGTGCGCTATGCAAGTATAGCCTCCATTATTATTTGTATTACTATAATCATTCCCTCATAACCTTTTTAGCGTTGTGTTTTCTTTAGAAACATGTCTTTGGTCAGAATGTTGAACTTTGAACGGTAGCGCTGAAAATTCCCCATTTCCAAGGTTTTGACTGTATTTAAGGGACTTTGTAACATTGTCCAAATCCTAACAATCCATTTCAAATTCTAGCGGTTATATTATACCTTGTTGCATTCGTATTAACAATAATATCATAGAACAGTTTTTTTTTCTCAAAGTTCCTCCGTTACAAAGATATGTACAATTAAACTGTACAGATGATACAACTCCGCCAGAGTTTTGAAACTGTGTAAAAAGTGAGCGCAGTGAGTGCAGTGAATATAACTCTGTATTTTTCCTCATTACTAGGCCACGCAACGTCCATATGACCATATATGAAATTTTCACACAATACCCTGTGGCGATATCTTATAACAATAAACATTGCATCAATCATTCATCACTTTTGTGCACATGTCAACAAAGTTTCTAGCAAGAAGGCGTGTTATAAATGCTTCATATCATTTATTATGTATTTATCCCTTTAAACATATTTTGTTCGATTAGTGCCTAACCTTATTGTTAAATATGCAAGTCATGTATCACTTTGTCAGTGGCATATCGTGGTAGGACGGGTTGTGTGTGTGTTAAGGGGCATGCACATTTTGAGGAGAGTCACGCCTATTCTCTATGTGTTTTTATTTAATTCGATTTCCTTTTTTTGTTGTTTATGTTTTTCCAAGTAATTGGGGTATATTACCAACCCCGTGCCCCACCCCCTCACAGTAAGCTATTTGTTTTATGTGCATAAATGGGTCAGACATTATCATTATGTATTTCAGATACAAAATAACTAATTTTTTGTTGGTGCGTCATACGAACACGTATACATATTATGTACAATAATTACAGTGCTTTCCCCCACGGTACACTGCGCTATTTTTGATGTTCTATACTACAATCAAACTCGCATACATGTTCGTTGACTGTTTGTTATATTATGCGATACTATTCATAAAATATATTGGATTTGGTTGTTGTTTAGCCATACTACGCGTGAGACGATGATAAGTCATCTTGTACGAAACCTACCTACATCATAATTCTCTCTGATATTGACATTAGCGAAACCACACAACCAATACCTTACAGGGATCTAATAACTATACAAAATGATGAGTGGTTGATATGGACTATATTGGGCCGAGTAATGAGCAAAAATGCACGTTGACACTTAACCACTCATTGCACTCACTCTGTGCATGATTATAACGATCTGTTAGATAATTTGACATCTAAACACTTCAATCGATAATATATTTTAATGACATGGAAATTTGAAAAAAAAATAACAAGTTGATAAGATTACAACAAGATATGATGAAACCGCTGAAATATCTATCAGATGTGTAAGATTTGGACACTTTTACTAAATCCTTTTAACCGTTTAGAACAGTCACTGGTCCCGAGAATACTATAGAAGCAGTCTTTGAAAAATGCATGTTATATCAAACTGAATTAGGCCCGAATGGGTTAATTTAATTGTACATGATAATTATATGTGCATGATTGATGGGAAATAGCAATGCACATGACGTGTTGCAATTAACTATTATTCTATTGAAGCGAAGTGCTATGAATTGCATTTATTGTTGTACATTGCTATATTACTATAATAAGATTGGTTTTAATTCACAATTTGACTTGATATGCTCTCATTGTGCATTAAGACAATTACATTAAAAGTGAAAATTAATTCTCAATTCATTAAAAACAAGTGTATACGATGTATGTAAGTGGACATAACTACACATTGTTTTGTAATGGACAGATTGTGATTAGATATAAACTATCGTGCAGCTCTAAGAAAATATTTGTACAATATTTGTCGGCAATAACATTGCTTCAAACGATATAAATGCAAATGGTTTGGAGTTTATAAATATGTACGTAGAGGTGCATTTTGGGGTTCTGAAAGAATATTAGTCATGAACTAGTTTCGTATCCTAGCTATGGTTTTCAACAAAATTCAAATATAATACATCGGTATGATAAAGAAAGGCATTATTATGTAAGAAATTATTTACAACACCCATTTACATCAGAACATCCTTCATAAACACACATATTCGCGCCAGGACGATAAATGGGTACTGGCGAAATCTGCATATTCTAATCTACATCTAGACTAAAGGTCCTCTGTACGTGTACATTCTGAAATAAAATGAAAAGAAGCAATCCATACAATTATATGATTAGGCTATACCTTGATATTTGACTTAATTATTATTATTCTGAAATATCATAATCATTCACTCGTAAATTACTCGTGCTGGGGATTCCCCTTTCTAAAGTAAAGCATATTTGTTGAAACCTGACCTAGGTGAACCAGCCTTTGTTAAATTGGCGTGTAACTTTATTGTTTAAAATGCAATACATACATTGCGTCAGTGGCATAGGGTGGCCAGACTGGTTGGATGGCGAAAAAAGAAATGGGAGGGGAGAGGGGTGGGGTCTACGCCATATGTTTTTCTTGTTTTAAAATTAAATTTCGCCTTATGTTTTCTTATGTTTTCTTATATTGAAATATGAAAGTCTTAAGAAAAAAGTATGTCAAATCCCTCAAAATAAACAAGTAATAGATTCTAATGGGCTCGACTTCAAACTTACCTAAATAAACTAGTTGAACGCTTTCCACCTCAAATATACATGATTAGATAAATAATTAGCCTCTTGTGAAACATAAATTATTACTTTCTGTTATGCATTACAGCTACATTACGAGATTTCGCAAACCTTTTACTAGCCCAGGAAATGTTATATCAATGATAATGAACTTGAAATTTTAAAAATTGCATAAGGAAATATTGACTTAGATATCAAGCACATTGATGTTTGAAATCAGTTAATTTATGAATTGATATATAAAACAACAATATATTCTATTTATTGTTTGTCGTGAGTTTTCATGCGTGATACTATTCAGTTAGTCTATGATTTATATTATCCTTCAATAATCATTTTGTAATGTATCAAGGGTTCTTTATATGAATAATGTTTTTTGTACGAATGTAAATATCATGGTAAATAACGCTGCAATTCAGCTTTTAGCTGCAAATGTGACAACACTGAAAAGTCGTATGTGCGCATACTTCTCTTACAACGTTGCATTGATTTACACGTACAAGATCGCAAATCAAGACCTTTCTATCTCATCTACATAATTTCTGTACACGTCTGACCTTTGATGTGTGACATCACACAGCTCCGTATTAAGCTAACTATGAACTAGCTTATACAATGTTAACAATAGTGATTCGCCGCGAGCGTCGAAAGACGCAAATATTGCCCCTATTGTTATTAGTATAATTACAATAATTCCCTCATATTTTTGTTCGCGTTGCGTTTTCTATAGAAACGAGTATCTGTTCAGATGTTGAACTTTGGACGGTAGCGCTGGGAATTCCCCTTTCCAAGGGTTGGACTGTATTAAAGGGACTTTGTAACATAGTAAACAAAAAGTATGTTTAAATTACACAATTTACTGAGTGGTTTGATATGACTGCATGATTAAGGAGGGCCAAAGATCCCGATGATACTTAGGGCCTATGGACAGGTATATTACATTGCTTTGCTTTACAGTGGGTCATGTTTAGTGGCCACTATTCATCTATTGACAAAATGGCTTCTATAAAGAGGTGGCTACTTAGGCAGGTTTCAATGAATATGTTTAAGCATACGTCAGGGTCAGGGAGTCTTATTATTTCAATCATTCCCTCGTAAATTTTTCGCGTTGTGTCTTCTATAGAAACATGTCCTTGTCCAGAATGTTGAACTTTGAACGGAAGCGGTGAGAATTGTCCTTTCCATAGGTTTGACTGTGTTAAAGGGACTTAGTAACATTTCCAACAAAATTGTCCTAAAAATCCACTGAATCACAGCGGTTCCCTTAAACTTAGTTGTTATCGTATATTAAATAATGGGGCAGGTTTCTCTGTTTACCAAATTGTATTTCGTTACAAAGATATGTACATTTGAACAATTCAGGTAATAAAAAACTTCGCTGGAGTTTTAAAACTGTACAAAATGGTTGCTGGGAATTTGTTAACATCACATTGCATTTTTGCTCATTACTAAGCCATGCAATGTCCCTTTGACTTGAAATGTTCACACATTGGCCTGTGGACATATCGAATAATAACAGCATACATCGCATCGAGCATTCATCACGTTTTGCACATGTCAACAACATTACCAGAGCCCTTTAAACATGTTTTGTTCAATTGATGAATTACCTTATAGTAAATACGAGTGGCAATACATCATACTGTTATCAATAACGTCAAATATCAAAGTATATATTATTCATACATTTGGTTTTTAGAGTGCCTCTGCTTAATAGCATGTAACAAGTGGAGCGAACGTCCAACTCGATTAAATTATTAGAAAATATTTTGAATTACCATGACGATATATAATGTGCTTATATACAAATCGAGTCATCAACATGCCGTTGTGTATGTAATAACATAAGAGCGTATCATTTAAGGATAATAAATGTTTTGGTAGAGAAATTATTGTAGATAATATAAATTATTTGACACAACAATCATGTTTGGTTGATTAATATTGATGATATCTGATAAAGAGGCGGTTTGTGTGAAAATGTCGAGTTAAATGGACTTTACATGGTCGATAAATTAGCAAAACGCAACCTGACATTCCATTCACCAATTCATTGCACTTACCTTGTATACGATTCGTTGAATAATTTGTCTTTTTAGAAATTCTATCGCAAATATAATTTTAACGAATGTGTAAAAAGGAAGAAACAAAAACAAAAAAAGACACCTGTCCCATGTTTTAATTTTGATATAGATACCACAAGGACTGAGGAATCCGCTAGAATTTTCATTGGATTTTGAGAAATTGTGCATTACTACCAAGTCCCCTAGGTTTCCTTTCCATGTTTTTTACAAAATTGATATCATGAAATTGAAACGTAGTATAAATGGTTAAACTGTATACAAACCGATTAAGGTATATTTTCTCAGAAATGCATAAACTTAAAGACTTCCAGCTGAACATTCTATTTATAGCAATATTATTACAAATATCACTTATATTTAAATTGACTGTTGAAATGGAAGTGTCCTAAACGTTACACAGAGCACACTAGACATCTTTTGTAAGTTTCCGAAGCAACAACAATGTTCTGCAGTTTTCACAAACAAAACTTCCGGTCTACAAGAGTTTTCCCATTCACTGTTAATGCCTATGAATAATGGAATTGCTAATGGGCGCCCGTTCGGACCAACAATCACATAATGCGATTTTCGTTTTGAAGAAACAATGGCATGTATAATTTCTTTCTAAGTGTTCTTTCAAAATTTAGAAGACTCTCCCTAGACAAATTAAGTAAATCAAATATATGCACCACAATTGTATAGAAAACATCATAAACAAACAGATGAATATACAAATATTTACACATACAGACATAAAAACGAAACCAAAAATAAACATATATAGATCAACATAATACAAAATATGCCAATACATGTTTGCATTGTGATTCAAATTTTAAAAATCGAATTTTTTTCTCCCGTGAAATTTTGTTTAAACGTGATCCTATAATAGGGATATGTCATACTAACGCAACTGCACCTGTACTACGCCGATGTCTAATCGTGGGAAATACCCACTATCCCCATGCTGTTTTGAAGGACAATGGCGTACTAGTATTATCATGGTACATTATGTACCTTGCATTTTTCCACGATGAATGAAATGCACCACTCTTTACCAACACTGGACACGTGCGTGCGTATTGGTAAGATATTACGATATTTACTACCTTATAGCAATGATTTCAAAATAAATCTTTTTAGTAAAACTCTGATTTCCATTTACCTTTCAGACCGTTTACTTTTCATTTGGAATTGATTTCATATATGTGGGCTTGTCGATTCTCCCAAAACATTGATTACATTGATCATGTTTCATTATTCTGCTACACTAGATGAATTTTATTTTTTCTCCCAAAACGATTATTAATGTATGACAGGTATTTAACCACACCAAAGATACACCCGACTGTTTGAGATATTTGTGTTTGCATAAAGTGTAATTCCCGATAATCAACTGATTAATTATGAACTGTGTATCCTTCACGTATTGGTTTATCTATATTTAAAAACGTGTATTCATAAGTTAAACCTAAAGACCAGTAGTGGGAATTCGCATTATTGGTCAAAATAATCGATTGATATTATTGAAATAACATA
>JAUELG010003132.1:0-12315 GCA_031471515.1 Dendraster excentricus | reverse complement strand
TGACCTCTGGATTACTAGACCAGTGCTCAAACCATCAAGCCACAAAGACTTTTGGATGGTGGGCGTTCCCATGAAACTCTTTTCAATGCACAGAGAGCCAGAAGCTTTATAAACTGGGCCAATCCAGAGGTCACAGGTTCGATTCCCAGCGAAGCCTATCTTTGCACATTTTCAATCATTTAAATATTTCTAGTCATTTTCCACTTTATGTTTGAATTTGATTAATAAAAAAGCTGTATCGCTTTGTGCGATCATGCGCCTTTCTCTATAAAAATTGATTTAATTATCCTTGAGATTAGCCCAGTTTATACAGCTTCTGGCTATCCGTGAATTGAAAAGGGTTTCATGGGAATGCCCGCCATCCAAAAGTCTTCATGGATTGATGGTTTGAGCACTGCATGGTCTAGAAATCCAGAGGTCCTGGCGAAGCCTATTTTTCTTTGCACATTTTCAAGAATTAGTTTTATGTAACATGCAGCGTGTGGTTAAAACAAAGGAATATAAACAAGTATTCACAGCTCATGATTATTGACAGGAACAGTTCATGAAAGTGAAATCCCCAGTTCAAATGCTGTTGAGGATTCCCCTTTCCCTTCATATATCTTTTTTCTTCAAATATAACCATGGAAAACTTATTTGATGTGACCGGCTATACCTAAATCTGGCACTTGTTGGTCATAATTGTACATGCTTTAAAGAAATTGGCTTTTTAAGTTCACACAATGTGTAAAAAAGCTATGATTGTAAAATTGAAATTATCATATCTACGTACAAGTGCAAGTGTTTATGAAAAGGGCCACATATTCTGCTTGTGTGGCCAAAACCAACAACTACATGTTTCTGCGAGCAGCTATACTTTTGTCTCCAACAAAGATTTTGCTACTAGGTTCAAAAGGTCTAGACTAATCTGCCTTTCTAGAGAATGGGATTATTCCCCCATCATCCCCAAATGTAAACTTGAAAAAACCCCAAAACAATTATTTTTATTATTCTGAATTTCTCTTCCATTGCAGACAGCGACTGCTGCACCAGGAACATGTGCGGCAAGACGCGCTGCTTCGACATGAAGATCCTCGACAACTCACAGCGCGAGGTCATCCACATAGAGCGCCCTCTTAGGTGTACGACCTGCTGGTGTCCGTGGTAGGTTAAAGGGACTACAGCGTCTAGATGGCCTAAATTTCACAATTAGGCTCTGTATACATACTTTTTCCTCAAGAAAAGGAATTTGGCAGTCATTTCCATTTTCCAGTGAAATCAGTCAATTTGGGTGTAATAGGCAAATATCGAATTGTCCTGGGAACATCCCTTTTTAATTGCCAACATGTGACATCATCTAAAAAATGGACTAATGAATTGAATACTGTAGATATGACATTTATAAGCCAAATAATTATCAAATCACGATTCTGGACCATAAAAGTGGCTACTAAGTGAGATTTGGCATCAGAAAAGGTCTTAATCACTATTGTGTTTATTTTCATGAAGCATTTTTTGACAGATCTAACTAACAAGTCATTGACTATGAAATAAATGCCAAAGTACATTGTATTCTTTAGTTCCTTTAAAGGAACTAAAGAATACTTTTAAAACATACTTTGGCACTTATTTCATAGGTGATGACTTGGTAACTAGGTCTTCTGAAAAAGAAACATGACTATAAACACAGTACTTAGTAATTGTAGGCCAATTTTCTGATGCCACATCAAACTTAGCGCAACCAGTTTATGCCCTTCCCACATTTAGGTTCCAAAATCAGCAGCATGATTGACATGTGATTGATGGTTCATCGGCTAACGTCGTCTGCAGAATTTAAAGAAGTGTTGTGTATGGGGCCAAGTTCTTTAGATGACATCACATGGTGATTAAATGGCAATTTAAAAGGGATGCTTTTAGAACAATAAGATATTTACTAATTACCCCAAATTACTTTATTTCGTGGGAAATAACTGCCGAATGAGCTTCTGATAGGTAGACCAAGGTTTTGTTCATGAAATAACATTCCAAAGGTTATCTATGGTGATAAAGCCATTTTCCCATTTGAGGAGCATATTTCATGTTTACAAAGTATACCCATTTGTTGCATAAAAGTACATAATACTTTGAGTTTGTTTGTCATAGTTGTTCATCTAATCTGATGTGTAGATATTGGGATCATCACAATAAAGGTTAAGAAGGTTCAGGTTCATTAAAGGTGGAAGCATTATTCTAGCTTGTATTCAAACCTTTTTTCAAACCAATTCAAACAAATTTGTTTTCATTGATTATTGCAAAATCAAAATCATTGTGTTGGTTTGAAATAGACCTGATTACCATGGGCAATAATAATGTGAATAATTACTTAAGCGCAGTAGAGTAGCTGCACTATATAAATGTTTGTTTTATTATAAGTATTAAATTGTTAATGATTTCTCACTTTGTTTACATATATCCAGTTGTTTGCAGACGATCACTGTAAGCTCGCCGCCAGGAACAGTCATCGGCTACGTCAACCAGTCGTGGAGTCTCTGCTTCCCCAAGTACACGATTCAGAACGAGAATCGCGAGACTGTCCTGCGCATCGACGGACCTCTCTGCACCTTCAACTGCTGTGGAGATGTGGAGTTTGATGTAAGCAAATTAATGGGCTAGTACAGGGCTAGTACAGGGCCTCGTTGCAGAGAGAGAGAGATACAATCGATTGTAAGTTGCAATTCATTGTAAGTCGGATCATGTGTTGGAGATGCACAAATCTTATTGGTTGAAACACATGAAATTCTGTCTTACGATCAATTGTAACTTACAATCGATTGTATCTCATTCTGCAATGGGTCAATTTATTGGCCTCGAATGACATCGGACTGACTCTTGATTGTCAAAACCACAGTCCTGAGGCAGCGATTACTGCATTAATCAGGCTAAAAACCAGTTAGATCAAGTTGGCTCAGTCTGCGCCGGGCATTACTCACAATGAACATAAACATACAACTGCAAGTTATGGTTATGATTATCCTGATGACAATTCTGATGATGCAAAACTGCAAGTTGATCTCGGGACAGTGACGAGAGTACAGCCTGTACAGTCGCAGCGGACTGATTGCCCCGTACTCGGCACTTCCGTAGCTTTTGTGAAAACTCGCTACTGATAATAATAAGGAACATAATTTTGTAACGAGTTCCACGTTTATCATTATCATTGTACTTCTATCAGGTGATGTTGACTGATGGTGATACCAAAGTTGTTTCAAACAGGTCCAGCTTCATATAGGATGTATTTACAGATGCCAACAGCTTGGAGTGATTGTAATGTTGATGATGATGATGTTACTGGTGCTGGCTGCTGCTGCTGCAGATATTGCTGGTGATGATGAAACTAAATGTCATTTTTTAACAAGTTAGAACTATTATTATGATTATAATTCTATCAGGTGATGTCGGCTGATGGTGATACCAAGGTGGGCAAGATCTCCCAAGCAGTGGAAGGGCTTCATCAAGGAAGCTTACACAGATACCGACAGCTTTGATGTTGATGATGTTTTTGATGATGGTGATGATAGTTATTGCACATGTATAATGTTGATAATACATGTCTAACACCCATTATTTATCGTTGTAATTCTATCAGGTGATGTCGGCTGATGGTGATACCAAGGTCGGCAAGATCTCCAAGCAGTGGACAGGCTTCATCAAGGAAGCTTAGACCAACGCCGACATTCAGATGATGATTCTGATGGCGACTGTGATATTTATGATGGTGATGATGATTACTACATGATTGTATAATGTTGATAATACGTTTCTAACACCCATTATTTATCATAACTGTAATTCTATCAGGTGATGTCGGCTGATGGAGATACCAAGGTTGGCAAGATCTCCAAGCAGTGGACAGGCTTCATCAAGGAAGCTTACACCGACGCCGACAACTTTGGCGTCTCCTTCCCCATGGATCTGGATGTGCGCATGAAGGCTGTGACACTCGCTGCCACCTTCCTCATTGTAAGTATCGGGCATGACTTTCTTCAATTTGCAAAAATATATATATATCGGTACATGTAGCTGTATTTTCCATTAGAAATATAATTACCATGTTTTATATATGTACTATTTATTATTTTTGAATCAGTAGCTTGCATACTTTATGTTTTGCTATTACAGAATTTAGTGTATTTTATTCAATATAAAGTAGATTCAACCTAGTTATCAAATTATGTATAATCAGCCACAAAATAGAACAAAAATTATGTTTAAAAAAAACAACATATATTCTCTGGAACAGATGGCTGAAATGTATAGAGCCAAGACAATGATTGGCATGCAGTGTGAGGGGGACCTCATTAGTATTGTTTTTGCCTGATTCATTCAGTGTGCCAGCCTGGAGTGTGCTGATATGTGTGAATTCATAATTGTTATCCCCTTTCATTGATCATGAGAATATGATTCATCATGACTCATCATTCATTTGTTTCCATAATTCCAAATCAATAGTATTTTATTCAAAGATAAGTACTACAAATATGCGGGTTTAAATCAATGGATCCAGAAAAAGGAAAGTGAGAAGTTCGATCTTTCATTTATAAAGAAATAAAATGTACGATATTGTAGGCATTGTATTAATTGTGATAAAGACCTATTGAACACTTTGTCCAGTGCATGGTACATTAAACACAAAAATCAATGCGGGAAATATCCCTAAAACCTTACATCTGTGATGATTTGTCAGATTTCTATGACGTAATTCTGCTAGAAAATGTTTTCTAAAATATCTATGCCATAGTTCTGCTAGAAAGTCGATTAAACAGTAGTTGGTGGAGGGTTTCCAAGAAGCTAAATCTGAAACATTTCGAGCAGTAGTATACATGTAATTATATCTGCAAAGCTGTATGAATAGATGCATGTAATTTTTAGGAGAACCTCAAAGTTTCAGCTAGACTAGCTACTCAATTAGGAATGATTAGTACATGTTCTCTGGCAGACAACAACCCAAATGGGTTTTTTCAAAACAAGTCATGTAAGGAAGAGGAGACCTTAAAGAAGCTTGCCTTATAGAGCAAGGTGTCCTGTATACACGGAGTAGTAGTCATTAAAAACTTTTAGTAGGTTCAATGGTTGATTACTATGACGCATGAATAGAACTACATGGAAACCCCGTTGTAACAAGGTCGGGTACAACAAGGAGAATTCTTTGGTCCCATTGTTCCCATGGCATAATGCTCTGCTTCTTTTACGAGCTCGGTTATAGCGAGATTTCGGTTATAACGAGATAAAATCGCTAGTCCTGTGGTCTAGACTACCTCGTTATAACAGGGTTTCCCTGTAGTATGAATGTGCATGGATGCATCTAGAGCCAGTTTCATGCTAATATGTTTTGTGCCATTTATGATTATCCCGGGCATGGCTTCTCAACTACTCTTAAAGTAGTTTGAAATAGAACATAGTTCGCTCTTTTTACGATATGATTTAAGACCTATTCATTTTGTTTTAAACCCCTGACCCTGCCCCGAACTAAAGTTTGCTGTGATTTATATTCTCCTTTTGTTTGTGAGCAAATATATCAACTATGGTCTTAAAGATTCTGGTGTACATGATGTATGTGTTGATGCTTGATTGGTACTTCTAAATTTTATGATACTGGCTAACACGTTTGTTTACCTTGTGTGAACTAATTATGGTCTAGTAAATAAGACTTAACTCACTGATTGATAATATACTGCATTAGGTTTATGTAAGCATTTTAAGTGGGCCACCATATAACAAACGCACTGCATTGTTTTGAAATTACCATTTCATAATTTTTGTTTTAATGGTAATCCTCCCAGTGTGTATCATTTGCACGTCCAATTCCAGGGGGTGTTTCACTAACATACTGTTTGATTTGAACTTAAAATAATGGTAGACTATTTTATAGGCTGCGATTGAAATATAAAACAAAGACACAAATTATTTGAGACTTCTAAGAGAAATTTATAATCATCAATTTATTAAAGACTCCTTGATAATTCAACAAATATTGCAGTTTTTAATAAAATTATATTAACTTTTTAGAAGATTTGTTCCATTAATTTTACAAAGAAACTATAATGGCTTTAACCGCATTATTTCCACTGCTTCCATAATACAGTTACACATTTCTGTTGTTGTGAAACACCCCCTGACCAATGGGCAATTCAAACAAAAAATGTCTCCTTGTATGATCATGTAATTCACATGACTTTGTACACATTTTCCATTTGTATTTTCCTTCCCTCAAATTGGGGATTGAAACTAAAACATCTACTTGTAGCATGTAATTCACATGACTTTGTACACATTTCCATTTGTGTTTTTCCTTCCCTCAAATTGGGGATTGAAACTAAAAGTAAAACATCTACTTGTAGCATGTAATTCACATGACTTTGTACACATTTTCAATTTGTGTTTTTCCTTCCCTCAAATTGGGGATTGAAACTAAAACATCTACTTGTATCATGTAATTCACATGAATTTGTACACATTTTTGTATTTTGTTTTTTTTCCTTCCCTCCATCCATCCCATCCCTGCCCGATTTTATCTCTTCTGCCACTATTCACAGGATTTTATGTTCTTTGAGGAAACTGCAAATAAAGACGACAAGCCTGGGCTTGGACACTAAGATTCTAAGAACGAAACAAATGATAGTGCCGTTCACACGTAATAAGAAAAATACAATACTTGTACATGATTTCAAAAATCAACTTTTAAAAATTATGATACAGATTTGCACTTTTTGAAGTTTTTGGACGTGAAATTTAATTATTTGAGTGATTCTATTCATCATGTTCCCAAATGAAATTTGCAGTTCTTATAGTAGTATTTTCAGGAATTTTCAAGATAAGTTTGCTGTGCACCGGTTCCTTTCGACTCTACGTCCTGACTGATGGATCCTGTCGAGTACCGAAGTAGAAGTAGAAGTAGAAATATGTCTGAACAGGATTAAGAAGCAACAAAAACAATCAATTTTTGGATCGGGATCCAAATAAATCCGTCTGAGTGAACGTGTGAATGGCACTACTTCATAGACATCTCATACACTTGTTAATCATAGCATCAATTATACTCCTGTATTACTCTCATTGTATTTATCACAATCACTTTTGTATTTCTGTACACACAATATGTGTGATTGCATGTTGATAACTGGTTTTGCAATTTGCATCAGTGTATATACATTTTAAGTTAATTTTGAGAAACAGTCTGAACTTGTTTTTAAATATATCGTAGTCATTCCGAATAATGTGGTAACTGTTGATTATATTTATAGAAAATTATCCATCATGTATATTGTATAACTTTGTATAATTGTATAAATAGGATTAATTTAAAAACTTTAAAAATAGCGTCAATATCAAGTGGAGGCAAAGCAAAACAATACAAAGGATAACATTAGTTTGCTATAATGCATCATCTTTGTGGAAGTTTGTCTGTGTTAATATGATCTTTCATTTTGATTACTGCAAGTTGTGGTAGTGATTGTGGGAATCAATGTAATCAAGAATTACTGAGAAGTGTAGTTTTGTTCCTATGTCTTTAAACAAACATATAAGTCTGGGTAATCATGAGCTAGAGCAGTTGAATAGTTATCCTTTTAAAGGGAGATGTTTAAGTGGTGATGGGATGAATATTTCCACTGTTCCTTGAAGTTTGTGCATGAAACAAAACAAAAATATTTCTTTGCATTAACCCACCCTGCAATATTTCAACCTGAGGTGTGCATGTGTTGTAGTCATGAGCATTGCACTTGCAGCAGTTTCTTCAAACCTACAGAAGGCCTACATTTGTATACTGTACTTGGCTTTTCAAAACCTTCTATGAAGATGCAAGAAGAAGAACAGGAAGAAGGATGAAGGAAGAAGACGGACACAGAGAAGAAGTAGAAGATGACTAAGAAAAAGAAGGGAGAAACAATGAAAATAAGAAGATGGAGACGAAGTTGATAATAAGGAAATTGAATCTTTAAAAAAATAAAAATAAACTAAGGAAGAAGAAATGAATGATGAAGGAGACACCCCCCAAAAAAAAAAAAAAAAAAAAAAAATGAATAAATGAAGAAAATAAAGAAAAGCTCAGTTGCAGAAAAATTTTTGGAAGACAATTAGGACTTACTGTGCTTCCTCAACTTGAAGTGTACAGTGTTTGATAAGTTTAATCTATCAAAATATTGTGCATAGGGCATTAATGTACAGTTCTAGGTTTTGCAGTGTGATTTTAATATAAATGTTTAAACATTCTGCTCATGTATATCTCTTTGTGCCAATGGAATGTTATCTCTTATTTAATTGCAGAAGTTGCCTAAGAGTGTGCCATATTTTTTTAATAGGGTTAAAGAAAATCACAAAATGTTTTACATGCATGTATCTTCAGTTTAACAATGAACATTTTTATCAATTTACTTTTTACATTTCCGTAAAATGACGTTTCAAATGGATCTGATTTGCATTGGGTTATTCTGGATACAAGATTCATGTTTGATACCAAAATGTAAATTTTAACACATAAAGTACTAAAAAAAATATAACTCTTAAACAAATATTTCTTCACTATGTTTTTCAATGAGATTTTACTTATCATCTACACTAAATGGTTTATTTCTGAGAGTATGAATCATTTTGATTATAGAAGGTTTGTTTGATGTTTTATACATCACAAAAAATATTATAAGGCTGAAAAATAAAGAGGCTTCATGAAATTGAATTGAAAGTTGTGTTAAATGTGAATGAATTACATTTATCATAGCATTAAGATGTTGAGTTTGAATTTCAAACTAAAATTAATTCAACTGTTAGATAGTTGTCCGGACATATTTGAATACAGTGCTTTCAAAAATATTCATCATGTAAGCCTAGTCTCGGGAATATTATATTTTTCTAATTTCTTACGTTTTCAAATTTGGCGTGTTATTCACAATATCATAGTTAGGGTAAAATTTGTATGTGTACATTATTTAAACGTTTGTTCTTGTCCAGGCATTACAGTATTACTAAAACAAAAAGGGGAAACAATTAGACAAAACTAAGAGATGAACGCAGATCAGCATTTTAACTGAAATTAAATGAGAATGTGATCGTAGATTCTGCCCTTTGCAAATTGTATCGTTTTCTGGAGTAATGAAATTAGTACCTTGTTCATATATTTACTGAAAAACTGTACACACTACTTAATTCATAGAATATTTCGATATTTGAACATTTGAAAGTTTGATTGAAACAATTATTATGGAGTATTCTCTATATATAAACTGTATTCATCACTTATGCAACCAATAATTTAACTTTGACCTGTGCGTCTCATTATTTAAAACAAGTGTTAACATTCCACTGTTTTAATAGCTCTACAATTGTCAAAGTTTGAAACTACTGAATAAGTGGTAATTTTCGCGGTGGTTTAATTTTCGCGAGTCGATTATCGCAAAAATTTCCCCTTTGGTTCATGTCTATTCACACTATGGAAAGCACCACTAAAATCACGAAAAATAGCACTCGCTAATTTTGAGATTTACTCCAAAATTGTGAAAATATTGGCGTATACAGTAGTTTGAAAAGGTATTTTTGTCTAAAAATTGTACATAATGCACATGATATACATTGTAATATAATTAGGTTTCATGTATGTGGTAATAATTTGTAATAATGAAATATAAAATCATGTTAAAAGGCATTATTTCATACATTTATTTATGTCAATTATACACTGGGATTAATTTGATGATTTTATTTTCTTTTTAAAAATCAAATTATGCATAAAGATACTAGAAAAAGGACGAATTACTCTATTTCTACTGGTCTAAGAACAAAATGGTCAAATTGGCTATTATTTGATGATTTTTGTTTGTGGTGTACTTTACTAGTATGATATAAAGGAACATTGGTTAATTATATTGTTATCCTGCAACTGTATGTATTGCTGTTACATTTAAACTCAAACAATAAATGAACTATTGGTTTAATTGAATTCCTTGTAATGTACATTCCTGCAATGATTTCCCTGTGGTTTCCTTATGTTTTTTGTAAATAAGAAAAGTTCCTTCCCCCAAATTATCCCACCGTATTTGCTACGCATGTTGTTTATATTTCTTATTTCCCTTCTCTGTTTTGAAGTGCCTGCAAAATTAAATCTATAATTATAACCCGCATGAGAACTCAAGTTTTTCTGCTGTGCATGATTTAGTTTGCGATATATATCATAAATTTGTGCCTCAGTTTGTTTGGTGTTTGTATACCTTTTCCGTAAAAATATATTATATTTGGTGTTCAATTTTGTTTGCATGCTTCATGTAGCTGTTTTATATTTATTTTCAGTAAAGTGTGGAATCTTTCACTGTTTTGGGTATCTACGTACAATTTATTGTTGGTATTTAAGCAGAGCCTATGCTTGGATTCTAGTATATATTATATTCCATTTTCATTTTCCCCTTGAGTTCCACAAAGTTTTGCTGTGCATTACAATTGTTTGCTGTGGCTTTGTCGAGACTCATTTAATATTTGCCTTGCTTTTCTACCCCCTCCCCTCAAGTATTCATAATTGAACTTGTATAAAATTACAAATAATAACAAATATTAAGATCAAATTTATAGATGTTGTAAACCTTGTTGAAAATAATTTGTTTTGGTAAGCATTTATAATTCATAGGACACATGACTACATAGTACATGATCAATGGAAAACATTAAACAGATGAATGTAAGCATTTGCTCTCATGGGGTCTATACTTTTTGTGTTTATTAAGTGCATGCACAGAAGACATTAATCAAAGTTGAGTTCAGAATCTTGTAGGGAGTGGGTGAATTCATACAATTCCCCCCTTGATTTGACTTGTAATGAAACCAGATGTGTGTACATTTTTTACTACAAACTCAGGCCCCCATCGTTGTCTTTTTTACCATGCTACTTTAATACATGATTTAATTCAATCTCTACTTCCTCCCTCCCTAGGTAAACTAATATTTACTGCCATTTTCTTTCATTTAACCAGGGCTACACACTCACATTTTCAGTCAGTAGCCCGGTCGAGCCAGTGAAATAGTTTCTTTCTGATTCTGCTGGCCCGAAAGAAATTTACTGGCCTCAAATTATATTTCATGAGCTTTTTTACAATTCATAATATATCTCTTTCCCCATCAAACGTGTCATTACATTTGAAGCATGACATAAACAAAAACAAGATTTTTTTCATTTTGTCAATGTCGGGTTGAAAATGTGCTTGCCTGATGGGGCACCAAAATATTACTTTTACACATTTTGCAGGGCCCAAGTGCAATTTCACTTCAATTGAGTCTTTCAACAGATGCAGTCGTTACAGATCATGTTACAATCTTGCCTTGCACTTATGTACATGTGGCTATTCACACTACACATGCAGGCTTTTGAGTAATCAAAGCGAAGGCCTTGACAGTAGGCTATTGACTGTTCTGATGCATACTCAATATAATAAATGAAAACAATTCTGAACTAAACGACACCACGTACAGACTACATTTTGACATGTAGCCCAATATAACTTAGACCCAGCCCATAACAGGTTCACTAGATTGATAATCTGTTCGCTTTTTGTTTCCCCTTTTCACGTTTCATATGATATTGTTTTGTGTATTTTTATTTTCATGTTGAATTGTCCTCATTTGTAAATTATATATAATGTTGTTCATGTTCCTTTTATGCAATTCTTTTAATGCAATTATCTTATATATTCTTGTGCAAATATTTATATTACTTTAATATGCACTAGCTAACTTATTTTCTTTTCCAGTATTTTGATTTTGTTTGTGTTGCGCTCTTTGTATTCTTACTACAGCTTGAGTGATTATTACATGTGACAACTTCTAGTATAATTTGGTTGATTTGTGTAATTTCTAGCATATATTTATATATTTATACACCATTTTGGTTTTTGATTATTTTGCCTTTTAGTTTTAGTTTTAGTTTAGTGAACTAGCAGTTTTGAGGAAGTTTTATGTATGAAGGGTGTTTATCTGGCAGATACATCCCCATAGCAAAATATTGTGCCTGCCGCATACTACTGTGGCATACTTGCCGCAGACAGTCATCATTTTGCCATGTGCAAATTAGCTTTGCTGCAGACTTGCCCCCACCTTGCCGCAAACTCTTTTAGTGTATTGTCTGCGGCAGATCTGTAAAAAGTAAAAAGTATGTGGCAGATCTGCCGCATACTTTTTACTTTCGTATGGGTCAATAGCTGTATGCACAACACTTATAATTCTTAAAGGGGAATTCCACCCAATACGTGTGATGTTTGCTATAAAATGAGATGAATATGAAGAATCATGATCGAAAATCTGAGCCAAAACGGTCGAGCAATAAAA
>JAUELG010002910.1:0-12317 GCA_031471515.1 Dendraster excentricus | reverse complement strand
TGTGGGCCGATTTCGACCAAATAAAGTTTATTCTGCCATTAAAATTGCATGTTCTCTCAAATTTGACACTCAGTTTTAAATTACCTCACACAAAAATTGCGATGTGCAGCGCCCTCTCCACCAAAACTAAACTACCCCTTTAACAGATTAAATTAGGGTCCTACTTCATGGTAGTATTACTACCATACTCCCATTTCCCTGGTACTACACATGCACCCATATCATACAGAATCGACTCAGTTATTGAACGTGTGTGTGATCGTTGTTGGTTGCAATCTGCAAAGGCATCGAGATTCATGGATTTTTTTTTTCATCAACTGGTTTTGTGAAGTCCACTATTAAAATTACTTTTGAAATATTTATGATATATGATATAGAGTCGGAACCCCCCCCCCCCCCTCGTAACACATCCGCCACTATCTCCCATCACATAGCTACATCACTCTGAAATAACAGGTGTTGGATGAACTTTAACGGTTGATCCAATCATATACTGACTTTCTTTGTTTCTGTATCACTGTCGCGAACAAAAATATGATGAAAAAATCGATACAATATATTGTTTGACTATAGCGGCGAAGAGTAATTACTGTATTGACACTGACACGATTTTATGATGTTGTATACTAGTACTACAATAAAAATGCATGCACAGGAATACTTGCAGATGTTACTTGGCCATCGTGTCAGTAAAACTCGCGTGGTGTATTCTGTCATGCCATTTTATCGTATGGACAATTGAAGGGCATGTATTCAAATGGCACAATTCTAAAGAATCATTACTGCGTGTCGATCACAAACTAACAAAGGAGGGCATCATTCGTGATAAATAATTGGTGCAGAATATATATATATCAGTATAGGAAAACCTAGATGGCATACCTGCACATGTTAGTGGCGTAGTGTTGTCGGACTAATTTGGACGTCGCTACGCCACTGGCATATGCTTTTGACCGATTGATGACTGCCGTGATTTGTTAACCTGTGTCACAGTATCATGTCGCTGACATTGCCATTCACAGTCGGGTTAGTACATGGTGCACCCGCAATCCGCATGACATTGGTTAACCAGAGTTAAATGGACTTCACATTGTCCAAATCTTCCAATTTTACCTCCTTGGAACACTAGTTCTCCCATACCTTATAATCATATTACAATGCAACTGGGATAGGTATCGGTTTCCAAATGTCCATTGCATTCAAAAGATATTTACGATTGAAGTGTCCAGATATGAAATTGTCAACGGGAAATTTCATCATGTCCTTTATAAAGTTAATGACTATCACTTTGCATTTCTGCCTCTTTACTCGACCATATAACGTCCATTTAACTTTAGAAACGCTTCACACAACACCCATTGGACATATCGAATAACAACAATTTTACATTGCACCAACCACTCATCGCTTTCGAAGTTACTAGATCCATTTAAAGGGACTAAGTAACATGGTCAAACTCCTAAAAATCCATTTGAAATTCTAGCACTTCTCCCGTAGCCTCTTGCGTTCGTATTAACACAAAACATGGACAGGTTTCGGTTTTTTATTTTCCCTTCGTTAACAAAATATTTAAAATGTTAAAGTGTTCAGATTTTAAATAATCCAACGGATCGCCCAAACCGTGTACAAAGTGAGTGCAATGAGTTTGTTTGTTTGTTTATTTGTTTGTTTGTTTATTTTATTTCCACTTTTTCAAATCAATACAAAGGAACATCAGACAAATATATGTTATGACTAACATGAAAGTTTAACTAGATATATTTCTAATTGAAATGCAAGCAAAAAACAAATATATTGTATGGTGTACTTCCATCATAAACAAATATGCATAATACAAAATAAGAAATAAGGGGGGTTGAAATAAAGGAAAAAGCAGGAGACCACAATCTTAAGCATAAAAGCTTGAAGATGATTATGGCCTCTGCCGAGTAATGCCTCTGCCGAGCAATGAGTTTGTGAATATGAAAAACAGCTGTGCTGACTAGGGTGTTCCGCCCATTTGTGGAAAAAAAAAAAATGTTGCACTTTTTGTTCATTACTTGGCCATTCAAATGTCCATTTGACTTGAAATTTTCACACAATACCCTGTAGACATGAATATCAGATAACAATATGCATTGTACAACCACTCAAGGCTTCCTGTACATGTCAAAGAAGTTACTAGATCCATTTAATAATCGATCACCTATACAAATATGCCCACGTGGGTTTTTTTAATAGTATTAGGGAAATCATAAACCGATCCTGAAACCGATTATCGTCATGAATTGGAAAAAAGGAAATTAGCTAATGGCGATATAATTGGGATGAACTAAATAAATAAGTTAATATAACTTTGAAGGGTCATACAGTAAGTAGGTGAACCATAAGAGCCGAAAGGAATAATTTATAAGTTTTCATTTTAAACTGAAGATCACGCGTGGATTCACCAACATGGTATACACATAAATGTCCTGAAAATAACTTCAATGCTTAAAGGGATAGTTGAGGTCTGGTAGAGAAAGTAAATTGTTTGTCAAACTGAATTTCAGTAACTAAAACCTGCTAGTTATAATTCCACCATGCTCAAAAGAATTTAAAAATTACAAACGACAAAGAAAAAGCCTGTAATCATACAAAAAGAGCTATTTGAACAAAAGAGGGCACTTTTAAACATGCATTTGTCTTACCCATTTTAAACAAAAATGTTGTGCATGTGAAGGTTGTAAAAATAGTGATTAGATAGAGATATAATCAGTAACTAGTACAAACATTATTTTGCAATTTTTTGAAAAGAGGAAGCATTTAAAAAAAATTTGTAACGGTTGGTTCAAAATGGTCTAATATTTGTGGGGCCCCACATTTATTACAAATGGTTACATTTATGGATATTTCAGCCATTTCTGAACCGATTTTGATCAAATAAAGTTGATTCTGTCACTAAAATATTATGCCCTTTCAAATTTGAAACTGAGTTTTTCATTATCTCAACAAAACAATATCATGTGTGTGTAGCGCCCTCTCTACCGAAACTCACCTATCCCTTTAATCACTTTTGGATTGTGTCGGTGTAGCAATGCTAAAGGAGATGTCGTCTATGTATACTGCGTGTTTGGTTTGTCTTCTATTTTGGGCTGTATACCGATATATGGTTTCATCATGGTTGGACTTGGAGTTGCTTGTCAGATTCAGATTGCCTCATGCTTTTATCGCTCAATGGGTTGGGTGGCGACACGGTAAACATTCAGTCATAAATAGTCGACCTCGTTCGTGTGGTCGATTATGGCTTTGGTGTTGGTGGGGGGGGGGGGGGGAGGGGTGGTGTTAGGGGTGGGGGTTGATGTTAGAGGTGGGGTGGAAGGTAAATGGGGTGATCACGTCCGTCAGAATGAAGAATCTCAAGTCAAAATAGTATAGTACATACATGTAGTATAACAAGGCTCAACAATAACTCTAGCATTTGCAATATATCACCATGTCGGACAAATAGCCTACATTTTCAGAAGCAAGTCTTTCGTGTCTGTCCAACTCCGAGATGAATTAGCCAAACATGCTGAAACTGACCAACAAAATTGACGTACTTGTCCTGTTCCCTGTTCACATTGTTTTGGGGGCAAGTCAATTTTCTCTACAGGCTAGTGAAATTTAGATTGCCCGAGTGCGATAAAATAAGTTTGCCAACAAAATCCCCTTCAGTTATGGGAAAACGGGTAGAACTGTTAAAAGGTCGGATTGTGCTTACATCGCCTTCGATAAAAGGCTTGAATGTGAAAAGGATACGTTAACGTCTCTCACGTCGTAAGGGTGTGGGACCTCAAGTAGCCCATCCGCTCTTTTTCTGGAACAAGGATGACACTGTCATCGGTAAATACGGCTTGTGTTGAAACCTTCATCCATTAATTCAACGGTATTCGTCTTCATTCAAGCTGTCAACATGCATGGTGAGTAATAGAAAGCGCAATATACAGATATATGGGAAGGGTTTTACAACCCTGGACAGACTCCGGCCAGGAATGTCAAGTCCAAAATAAAATAGATCAGTTGATATGGACCAATAGGTTTCTCCGATTAACAAGACTGTTCAGGTCGTGTTACAGGAAATGGTCAATATTGAATAATGGTATTCATCACTTTTAGTTTAGATATTGGAATAATTGGACTAATAGAAACGAAAATGGGTCTTGTATTAAGAGACCTCAGAGGTTCAACTTTCAAGTCATCCATGGCGAAATGACACGGCACATGGTCAATATTAATCGATTTTATTTATTTTTTTATTTATTTTTTATTAATCGTGTTCTAAAATTGTATATCACTTAACGTTTAAATATTTGAATAATTGGACTGATAGAAACTAAAAATGGGGCTGGTATACATTTTGGGACATCAACTTCAAGTAATCCATGGTAAAATGACACGACAGTGAGATGATCATCTCTAAAGACCGATGATGAGTGAGGCATTTCATGTCGATGCGGTTAAGGAAGTGATACACCAATAACTTGTGCATTATTTTTCTAAAAAAAAAATTATATTGTGATACACCAATAAATTGTGCATGTTCTAAAAAGATATAATGTGATACAGCAATAATTTGTGCATGTTCTAAATAAAACAAAAAATAGATACCTAGATAGTATATCATTTTCCATTTAAAATATGACTAGGCTGTATGAATTTTGAAAGGCGATACATTATAAATGTCTTACGACCCACATACGTCGTGAGTCTTTGTCAGAATAAGGGTATCTGCCTGAATACATGAAAAAGGATACGTGACACTCCGGGATGTCATGTCGGGATTGTGAAAAATAACCGTAAGTCATAAATGTGATCGTATCAACCTATTTAAAATGTCAACAGTCTCTGTTTTTTGGTTCACTTTTCACAAAACGCTGAAATTGAAGAAATAATATCTATATCATTATAACTTATAATAACATCGATGTTATAATTCGTACGTTGACAATATTTATCTAACCGCGTCTATGATATCCCATGCTAAGTTCCAGTTGAATTATTTCATCAAATTGATTGGGTAACCCAGTCTTAAAACAACAACACAATCGCAACACAAATCCAACACGTTTATCGCTATTGACTGCTTGAATAAACAGCTTAAAGTAAAGCGAATCGTCATTAAGAAGGACGCTGAAAATTGTCACGATACTTATAATACGGATAAACTGACCTAAGACACTTATTCATTATCAGCTAATTAAGTTTTAGAGCACAGACGAGTGTTCAATTGTAATCAGCGACACACAAACATTGTTTGTCGAGCTTATTGACTTGAGATGTGTTTTAAATACATCTTCTTCAAGGGCGCTGCGACAAATTAAAACCGCATTTCCACCAAAATGTAGTTCTTGGACTGTAATATAAAGAAACAAACCCCGTGATGATACAAGTTAAATTAATCCTACATTTGGTTCGCTGGAAATATCTTTTTATAAACGAATATTGTGTCCTTAAGCATTTTAGGAAGAAAGAAAACGGAAAACAATTTGAACTTGAGATCGAAGGAAAGAGCGGCTGATGTTTTGTCGCTTCTTCCTCACGTTACCGACCGATGTTCATCATCGTCCTCCTTTCCGATGAGGGATTCGATTAGGGCAGCCGTTATTGATATCCTCAAAGACCTCATGTCAATAGAAGACATTGGTTAAAGGAAGATCGGTTAGCGACTGAACGCGACTCGCATCCGGCAAGATTCCCCCTCCTTTTACATTACAGATTAATATTTCTTCTGACTTACTATTTTGTTTTTTTGTCCTTTTTCCCTATTGTTTGTCTTGTTGGCGTTAATCTGGAGGGGTTTATGTGCAGCCTAACCCCTGCCTCCGGAAAGTAAAGACAAAATCGCGAAATTGCGAAACCGAGGCAGGTGTATCACATTTCACTTTGGGATTTTCAGACGTCTTCCTCTTCTCCTTCTTCTCATTCTTCTTCTTCTTCTTCTTCCTTCGGCTTTGACAGTTTGAGGGACTTCTGTTCAAACAGTGAAATACAGCTGTGTATCCAAGGGGGTTCTATCCTTGTAGTATCGCTCCACATCATCGGCTTGGTAATCCTAGGATATCGCGGTGCCTGATCGAGTTGTGATTTTTTTTTTTTTTTAAAGGGAGCGCCCCTTTCTATACTTCGACTCGATAAGGATCTTCGGGTGGCCGTGAGGAGTTGATCCACAGGGTATCCACAGGGCGACAAACCTTTCCCGCCTTCCCTTTCAACGTCGGGTGTCTTTCAAAATGCGTACATTCGTATGATTCTTCAAGGAAATTAGCGAGTCTCCCTTGTACAGCATTACTTGTTTAAGTCCAGATGTAAAAGCATGGGTAGAGGAGGTGCGTTTGTTATCATTCTGAGAATCAGACATCTGACGACCAGGGGGTGGATCCATAGGGGGACAAAACTTTCCCTCTTTCCCTAGTCAAGTCGGATATATTTCAGGACCCGTTTTCATGACAGCCTGCCACCACTTACAGTTACTTGCTAAGTATGACGTAGCTACGATTATGGCATGATATTTGAGACATTTTAGTTGCTTATATACTAGGGTTAATATCTTAGTGGATGTCAAAGGCTTACCCAGCTAACCCTTTAGTTAGTCCATTCAAAATGCAATTAGTAAATACCTCGCAGGGTTTCATGAATATGTGGAACTAGTTTGTATTGCTCGTTGAGTTCCTAACGTTTTGGGTAAATTATGGTAGCGGAGGCAAAGTGCCCTCTTTCTGCGAATTGCTATAGCCTAGATACAGATTCTACTTCTAGTCACGGTGGCGGCAAACGCTTTTCAACGATGAATAAATACTTTCATAATTATATTTTCATTTCCTTGGAAACGCGCGGTCGTAATTATCCATGCAGGGAACTAGTTTATGTTGCTCGTTGTGTTCCGAATGTCCCTTATGACTTGAGGTACATACGAGAAGAAAGGACAGGGACCTATATTAATGCGTAAACTGTCGTGACTGCGGATAACACAAGAGCAATGTCCTTTCATGTTTAGATAACCTATTTTTTTAAATAAGTAGTACGTTATCTAATATTGTCGATTGTAGGATTGGTGGTTTTGTTCCGCTTAAAAAGGTTCAACAAATTGTCGTTTGCAAATTGTATTTGTTAAAGGACCAAATGTGATTCAAAATGTGATGGTCCCTACTGCCCCAATTAACCCATGTTTAGGGTAACACTAGCATGTAGTACCGTGCCCTCCAGAATGAGACAACCGCACAAAAAGGTCGGGAGTGTTGCCCACCAAACCTCAAGAGCCGAAGGGTGTGCAAACTGTTCCTCCCCACGTCAATAAACAATACAAGAGTCCTTATGTACACCAAGGTAATACCCCCTTGTCTTCTATACGCCAAGTACCACTACATGCAATCCCGATCCACTCAGCCGCACTGAGATCGGATACCCCTAGACTCAACAATATTGATCGAAAGGATTACTTCAGTACACTGGATAAATTGCTTAATGATGTTGCCTCGCTTTCATCGATTCGCTCGCGTATTGTCTTTCCATTCCCCCGCTAAATACGTCGCTTCGGTAACACAATAGCCCCGTAAAACAAGCAGAACTCTTTTTGTTTTGTTTCATAGCTTCAACCATGTTGGTGAAACAATACCCCAACAGTCTCCGTGTCCGACGGACGACCGGACAAATCGATTTTCGTCTCATCATTATCGCGATCCACAACTGCACGGTTGTCCAAGTTTTACAAGGACGCGTCAAGATTCTTTGAATAAAGTAGTTCGGAGCAAAACGAATCAAGTCTTCAGCGTTTTAAATTCACGATTTGAATGATTCAATGATTTTTTCGATATACTGAAACTGATGCAGCTGTTTTAATGATTCTCATATTGCCACACGGCATTTTTTAGCTAATTCGTTTTATTTAATTAATTATTGAATTATCAGCAAAATGAAACAAAAACTTATATAGAACTTCGTTTTAATACGCGTATTTTTTTAAAATAAATTTCTTAGAGGTGAACTTGAAGCTACTAATGCAGCAGCTGCTGTTATAAGCATGATTCTGATATTACTACACATTATTGGTATTCTAGCTAATTCTTTCATAAATTTGTTTCCTTTAATTAACTCAGCCTTATTAAAACATGACATAGTTATGCATGTATTGGATACAAAAATAAAATAAAAATGGTTGCATTGAAATTAATTTTGCGCGAGTGTCGGTTCATGTATTTCTACAACTGTTTTGATTCGTATGTCACGGCTAAAGCCTAAACATAAGTTACCTGTGGGCCGTAAATCAACGGAGGTTTATGAAGGTATACCATACGGCGGCCATTTTACGACTGTCTATGTTCTGTATTGTCAAGGAGAATGACTGTATCCTCGTTCGTATTACAGTATGGCGGTATGGAAAATTCGCGCGATATTTCTCAAGTAGACGGGGATATTATATTTTATCCCCTGGGAATACTTAAAATCCATACTTGACCATGTTGACTGGGATTATTAGCAACGATGCTGCTTTCCATGACTACGATATTTTTTTTTGTATATTGGTGCACGATATGCCTAGGCCAGGTGTGCATTATATTTAATGTCCACCCTCTCTACGTACTTATGATACTGTTGTCCTTCGAAAATCTATTCAGTCATTACCCTGATGTCGTTGCTATATAACTATGCTTATCGGATGAAATCCTTCATGCATATTGGGTGTATTGTATTATAAGTTATATAGAACGTATACGTAATGATATTAATAATATACATTAATACACATTTACCGCCAAATATAAGTTATAATCATACTTCAATTGATATGTTATTGGCAAGGGCGTTGTTTGTTGTCAGAAAACCCGATATAGAAATTCAAAACAAAATGTGATTCCGCCTCTCATTTTCTTAATTCAAAATGGAAATCAAAGAAATAATTGTATGAGAAACGCGAATATTATTGCGTGAAGAAGTTTGCATAATAAAATTGTGACGTCACCAGCAAATAATATACCGCCATACTGCCTCGGTCGCGTGGCAGATCCAATATTATATTCGTATATCATATTGGATAGAACCATCTCTGAATCCTTCGGTCACCACAACGTCTAAATATTTATCTTGTGGGAAGCTATTTCGACAGGTTCCAATAACAGATGACAAGCGACTTGCTGTAAAAGACAATCTCGGAGAAACTTTCAAAAATTTACTACGTGTATAGTCATGACGGATGCCCGAGGTGTGGCGCCTTTGCTTAGTTCATAAAGAGGTAAATCACAAAAGGCGCTAAATCCATAATGATTGAATTTATGATAATATAAGTTCTGTAACTTACTACCAGCTAGTTAGTAGTACAAGCATTAAGACGGATTAAATTACAACGTATCATTCAATATTGAACTTGACAATTTGTTCAGGTACAAATCCACAAAGTCGGTTTAATTACTAGATAAAATCTTGTATCATATAATTTGTATCTAAATTTAGCTAAGTGGACTTAGCGCCTTGTTGAACTCAGCTCATCATGTCCTGATTATCATACCTCGCCTCATCTCACAAACATCGCAAATGTCACATAGTTATATAGTATTAGTATATACTGTATAATACAGTATTTGGCGGTGGTAGGAGATGGGTTGACTTCTCGAGTGTAATGCCCCCTCCTTATTAATGTTGTATAAACATGATAAATGCGCACAAATAAGAGCAAAACGTTTTGTGAAGGCTGGCCGCTTAATCGTGTGACGTGCTAAACAGGCAAACGATTGACGATTCGTGCCTAAATTGATTGACAATTTGATCGTATTGTTTTTTCCTGATTCTGTTTTGAAAAATTGTATAATAACACACACAAACATGAAACGGTGAATCTCCAATACATCAGATATTCAAAGATAATTGGTATTGGAACAGTAATTGGCGTGCTGTTTAATCCCCATTACTGTATTACTGTAGCCGGATTCTTTTTTTTTAAGCCAATGTGAATTTTATCAGTTTAGTGAATTTATTTTAATTTCTTTTATAAAATCAGTACAAACATGTATTGCATAATGTTGACTGTGTCACTCAAAGAGCTGTATTTTTTTAAACCAAGCTACATTACATTGAGTGTGTAACGATATACTTGTCAATCAACAAATTTGCCTGCGTACAATGTAATTCAATTCAAAATCATGTCCAAATCAAAGTAAATGTTTTCAATTTCGATTTTCGATCGAACTTCACCATCTCGTTGCGCTATAGCTTTACACGGAAATTAACTTTGTCTAACAATACTGCACTAACACAAATAAAACAGTGAACGTTGCGAAATCAAAACGTTTTTCACGAATGTTACATTTACTTTTCGTTATCACGTAAATTTCTTGGTAATGCACGTAATGCAAGTTGTGGCCCGGGCGCTATGGACGATGATGAAGATGATGATGATGATGATGATGGTGATGGTGATGGTGATGGTGATGGTGATGGTGATGGTGATAATGATGGTGATGATGAGAATGGTAATGGCGATGATGATGATAAGGAGGATGGTGATGTGATGAGGAGGATGATGATGATGATGATGATGTTTATTACTATTCGACTCGCTCTACATGACATGGTGATCGATGTTAACAACATTGCATGTGCAATTGTGAATGCGGGAGATGTAAACGATTAAAAAAGAATCGGAGAATTTTAATTGGTTGTTATCACCGGTGATCAGGGGGCTCCGTTCATGCCTTCAAGCCATCATAGATGCAGATTGCGGAGTTGTCTTGATGAAAATAGGAGTATCAGAGTGATAGGCTGACATGTTATAAAGCAATCACCGTCAATCACGAGCATGCTAGAGAGGGGGAGAGAAAGAGAGAGCTCGCACAACAGGTTCTTGACGATGATGGCCGGGATTTGGGAGCGACTTCGGTTTCCACTTCGACGAAGCCGCGTCCCGCGCGAAACGTTATCATGGTTATCTACGAATTATGATTATCATCGAATGTAACTGCAGAGCGAAGAGATATCGGTAATCATAATAGGCGTGGACTGAGTGGATGTGGGCAGGATTAGACTGACTTTCAGGCCGATTTTCTCCTGTTTTGTTAAAGTGCTGACCAATTTATTGGTCTATCAACTCCCACACTTTCGACAGACAATGTACAAATACTAATCATGCGTATTTATTATAACCGTTTGTCATGTTATGAGTTAAGTCGCAACGCACCACGCAAGTCGTGTCATATCGTCGTGCACTAAGCTTGTATATGCTTTTTTGTTGGACTTGTTACTTTTACGTATCATTGAAACAAATTATAATATCGCCGTGTGATTTAATTGATTCCAGACTGAAATTATGCCGTATCACGCAGACAATCGAAAGTCAAGCTATGTATATGGAGGCCAAATCATCAATCTGACTAGAGATGACATTGCGAATGTCGATCAAACAATGTAAAGGCAAAATATTTGACATGCCATCTGGCTGAATTGTACATGTTTATCTGTGACTATGTGTGAATATGAATTGATTCCAGACACAATTTAGTCTGCATCACACAGCGAATCGAACAATAAACCGCCATCGTATATATCAACATCGTCTACATGAGACTCTTCAAGCCCCGTCCCCATCCACTTTGCCTCCCAATCAAATTCCCCATGCACCACTGATATTGTGGTGCCACTTAAAGGGACCTAGTAACATTGTCCAAATCCTTAAAATCTAACTTGGAAGTCTAGAGTTATTAGATCCCTTCAGAATGAGGACACCACCGGGGCCACACCCCTTATACCCACTCACCCTCCTAAAGCGTTCTATCACCCAACAGCTAGACACTTCCTATAATTCAATGGAGAAAATTACATCGGGATGATGGTTGACGAGATAATCGAATCAAAACACCATTACCTGTTGATTCTTGAGATGTCGGGAGGGTGTTTTTGACCCCTTTTCGTCTGGTTTTCTTTCTCAGAATCTTTCCCAAAATATATCTCCATTCTGTCCCGTTTTAATATTCACGTTCAATCCTATATATGTTGTTGTATTGCCAAAAAAATGATAAAAGTTCCAATATCACTTTTTTCCCCAAAGCTTTTCACATAATATATCCGAATTAAATAAAACTTCCGCGCAAAACCAAAGCAAAACCACTATAATTGATAATATAGACTATTTGTTTACGATCGAGCTGTAATGCGTGCAAAATTTACTATTGTTTATGAATTTTAATTGTACATAATTGTAATATATATCATGCTGGATATAGCTAAATTATCATTTCCGACTATCCGTATGAAATAAAATGAAATGAAATGAAATGAAATGAAATGAAATGAAATGAAATTTTATTAATATCCTTTCACCCTTAACAAGGGTA
>JAUELG010002467.1:0-12322 GCA_031471515.1 Dendraster excentricus | reverse complement strand
TCCTCTATTTTTAGAGCCCTATTTTGTTACTCTACCTGCTCTAGTTATTTTTTAAGGATTTTTATTATACCGTAAATCACTATAATTTAGAAAAATCCTTAAATTGGCAACACATTGTGAAATTTTAAAAACCGCTTTTGACATTCGAATTGGCAACTTTGCGGCAAAAGTAATTTCATATTTGTCTTAAATGTTCATTACTAAATATCATTTAACGGCCAACAAAATTTACAAGTGGCCAATTTGTAGAGGAAAACGATGATCAATTTGGCCTTAAAATAGCTCTCGTCCTTGATGGGTTAAAAGCCATGAAACGAATATGCTTTCTTTGAATAAGACGCAATCAATCAAGTTATAATATATATATGCACATGCAAATACAAATGAAATCCAAATGCAATGTGAATTAAGTATGGCCCTTTAAAATATTTATACACAAATAATTACCATCGCAATTGCAGTGTACATGCATTAATCCAGTGCAATTGACATAAATGTAAACACCAATTATTTAACATATATCTTCTTCAAATGATATGTAATCAGAATAAAGCAATTGCTTTAAAAACAATAAACAAGATGAGAACGAAGTATTCAGACCTTGAATGAACATAATATGTTTATCATCCTTTTTATGTTCATCTACATGTATAACATCTATGTTTATGTATGCAGAGTGTAATGACCATTTCATTACGTAAGTTTTAAGTAAGTACTGCAATATCAAACTAGTCAAGCTGCTCAACTGTATATCATGATACAGGCTAATGTACCACCTATTCAAGTACCCATTATATACACTCCTAGGTATTGAGAGCAGCAATGTGGTTTGAAGTCACAACATATAATGCCGGGGGCCATTGATTGGGTTTGAAATCGGATCCTGTGATAAGAAGTCCAGCTTGTATCTGATCGTTTCACAACACTTTCACATAATAGTACATTGTAGTTATTTGGTAAAATAAAGTACCCCTATTGCACGCTTCTGAGTGCATATAGATCATTTCTCTGAATATCATGTGACCTGAATTCAGCCAATCACAACGCTAGAACATTTTAAGTCGTTATATAATACATAATAGTACATTGCAGTTAATTGGTAAAATATACGTTAATTATGAATTCAAGATTCCGATACAAAATGGTAGCAAATAGAAAAGACATTATGATCATACATGTACATTCATTCATTTCATATTTCTAACTACTAGGCTTCATTACGTCACACTCACATTAACAGTGTGTAATTACAAAAGATAAGTACAAATCTAGTTTCCAGACAAAACAAAACCTGCTTTCTGTAAAGAGTAAACTACAGAATTTGTATGGAATACTCTCTGTATGTGTGTCTAGGTGCGATACACAGATTGGCTCGTCAAATAATTACATATCATGCTAGATACCATTCTAGATAAAAAAAGCATCCAATGCACATAGACAGACAAACATCCTCTTGCACACACACACACACACACACACACACACACAAACCTACATGCACACACACTTGCAATTGGTGCAAAATTTCTATGACAATATTTGTATGAAATCAGTGAGCACTTGATTTTTATCAACCGCAATACAGAATGGTATAAATATCATATAAATCAAATATCTATGGTAATATAAATTCGGAAGATATATAATAATAGATGAAATAATTGTTGTTTTCTAATAAAGGCAGATTTCATTTGCTGTTTTTGTAGTGAAAGACATCATACTGAATCAAGGCATGTGATTACACACAAGTGGCACACTGAACGAATATAAGGAATGCGGTATTAAAGGCCCAATCACAAATCGGCTGCCCGACGAATAGAAACTTTGCGAAATTATATCATTCTGTCGTCTCTATTGCTACATGTACAGAACGTTCCGCAGTATAGAACAACGTACATTGCCCAACAAGAAATGCACACACGCACAGAGATGAACTTCACTTAACATTTGGCTTGTTTTACCTATCATGTTGCTTGTTCATGTTGGTTAACATCTGACTGAGTACGAGGTTAAACAGTCATCCATCTTTTAGCCCTGGTGTGTTGCTTGTTTCACCTTACATTTGGCTTGTTTTACCTGACATGTTGCTTGTTTTACCTGACATGTTGCTTGTTTATGTTGGTTAGCAACTGACTGATGTCCAAGGTCAAGAGGTCATTGTAGCCCTGGCATGTTGCTAGTTTAACCCGAAATTTGGCTTGTTTTACCTGACATGTTGCTTGTTCATGTTGGTTACCATCTGACTGATGTACGAGGTCAAAAGGTCATCCATCTTGTAGCCCTGCATCACAAGAAATCAAGAAGGAATTAAAAATAAAATTTTATTCAAGGTGATAACATTACTTGTAGTGTAATTGATCCACATCAAATTCACTGTTATTATCTGTATCTGAATAAAATGATTGCATTGCTTCATTATCATCATCATTATCACATCATCGGTGTTGCCGTCATCGTATATGTTGTCGACATTTCCATCATTGAAAAGATGAATATGAACGAGAAATACCTTTGAAACTTTTCACCAGATACAATTCACAACTTCAATCGAAATCGATAATATCAATGAACACCGTCATAGGTTAGGCTAGATATTAACAGGAGCTTTAGTTGTCTGTACATACCAGTGAAGTTTCACATAGAAGCTTGATGCCTCCGACCAAGTTACCGATCGTCATGTGGAAGTAAGTGTTGCCTGAACTCCAGTTGAAGATCTTGGTGAAGGGGTACGTATCAAGGGGCTCCTGTAAAAAAAAAGAGAGAAGATTATAGGAAGAAAATATATTTACTTACAATTTTATATAAATGTAATAGCAGAAGAACTAAATATCTTTATAATCAATTTATACAAAAAACATAATCACTATCATCACCTCCTCCTGATCAGCATCATCCTGATAATCATCATTTTCACCATCATGATCATGATCATCATTATCATCATCATCATCATTGTCACCAACATTTATCAATACCATGAAAATCATCAACATCATGATCATAAGGAATCTTCATCCACATTATCATCATTATCCTCAATATCATTAACATCGTCATCATGATCACCATCATTATCAACATCAGCATCATTATCGTCATTATCCTTCATCATCATCACCATCAATATCATCACCTTTACCATACTCATCATCACCGTCATCATCATCATCACTATCATTATCATCATCATCAACATCGTCATCATTATCACCATCATCTTCATCATCAGCAGCAGCACCACCATCACCATCATCATGATGATCATCATTGCCATAACCATTATCAACATCATCATTGTCAACACCATCATCATGTCAGCATCGTCATCATCATCATCATCAACTCCATCATTATCATCACCATCATTAACGTCATTGTTGTTGTTATCATCATTAACACCATCGTCATCATCATCGCCATCACCTTCATCAACATCAACACTAACATTATCTTCCAAAATCATCATCGTTGTCGTCATCGTCATCCTCATCACCATCATCATCAAATGATCAGCCATACCTTATTTCTTGGATCAATGAGATTGAAGCCATGTTTGTTGATGGCTATCAGGATGATGTGCGGCAGAGTGCTCACGGACGTTTGCTGCAAGAGAACAACGGGATGAGGAGAATTAGTTAAAGGCCCTAAAGAATACAACGTACTTTGGCACTGATTCCATAGTTGATGACTTGTAAAATATGTCTGCCGAAAACAGATTCATGGAAATACATGTAGACACATCTCATTCAGCAGCCCATTTATGCCCCACCCACATTAAGGGACCAGATTTGGCAGCGTGATGGACATGTGATTGACCATGCATTGGCTTATATCATGACGCGTCATCCACAGAATCTAGTCTAAAGATGACATCACATTTTGGCAATTTGAAAGGGGCATTCCCAGGACAAACAAAATTCAAATAATATTCAAACCTGCATCAAGAATAAGTGATACATTTTCACTTCAACATTTCAAAAATAATGCAGCGCAAGTGCATCAAGATGTACAATATATATGCTTTAACCGCTTGCTGGTGATTTTTCCAAATTCAATGAACTGTATTCAAATTAACTTGCAAAGACTAAATTAATTCAGTGAATTATGCTAATTCAGATGATTTCATTTTTAAACAATTTTTAAAAAGATGGGATCTGGTTCACAAGACAGGATGTATAATAAGATGACAAAGTTGAACAAAAGTAATGAATAAAATAATAATAGCGGTTACAATATGAACTGCACGTTTTGTCAGTCGATGCTCGCAGTGCATCACTATTATCATTTAACTTGTTGAAGACTCATTGATTTTGGTATAACACGCATTCTCCATAGGCTCAAGCCCGAAATATTTCAGGACCAGTCCTCAACGGGCTGAAGAAGCAAAATAAGTGGGTTGCATCTTTTAATAATCAAACATTTAGTGTATTGGACACAATTACAAGTATGTAAAAACAAAAACACAATACATACTGTCTCTCTATTTACCTCCTAACATGTGCCACAGATTTTAATGCTCTATGGCATTTGTGTGCGTTGTAATGAGCTTGGCACGTTACAAGTTAAAAAAGGCTAACTTGCTTAACCCGTTGAGGACTGGGCCCAAAATATTTCGGGTTTGAGTCTATGGATAATGCGTGTTATACAAAAATCAGTTCATCCTCAATGGGTTAAAGAGGGATAGATGCATAGTGGATTGCTAGTGTTTGCAGAATCCTGCCATAAATATCATCCAATTAAAAAGAGCCAAGATTGTTTTATAAAGTTGCCAAGTGAACTACAGAAATATAGTAACAATATCTACAAGTCTTTGTAATAATATGCATTGGAAACACTGTATATAACAAAAATAAACCATCAATATTTGCTAAACCAGAGAGCAAACAAAGTCAAGCCACATGTTATGCCAGTACAATCTCAATATTACACAACCGTAGATACAACATCGGCCAAACGTATATATTACATGTATGTTCAATCAAACTTATAGTGATAAAGGGATTTAAAGAAAACAGGAAAAGCTACCAATGTAGACAAGTGACTGATATAGTCTGCTTCGATTGTTTCTCTCAGCAAGGAATAACATTTGGAGTCCAACATACACAGGTTGCTGGCATAGACAGGTGGCTACTGAGACAAGTTTACTGTAGCATGCAAAATAACACTGAAATGCTTGATTTATATAGCACCTAATAGGTATGATCAATCATCTCTAGGCATTTTACAATGATATAACAAATGAAAGCGAGTTGCATAACACTGACCAGCTCATCAAATATCTCAAACATACTAATGTGCATAAGATAGAAATTGGTGTGTTAACAGAAAATGGCCATCTACAAAGTATGTGAGCAAATCATTTGTCCAAAATTGACCCCCTCCCTCCCCCCTACAGTGTAACCAAGAATTATTTGGATACCCTGGAAAATCTGAAACTAACTATTTTGATCATTTTTCAAACACGGTCTTATATTTTATTATAATTTCAATGTAGCAGCATCTCATTTACACATACAATTAATTTTAGGCAGCTTTTTATGAAACATGTTCTTCAAAAGTTGTTCTAGCATCATTTTAATAAAAGTGATTTTTTTTTCAGGTGTCCAGATAATTTTTGGTTATATATATGCACCTTTATATATATATATATGCACCTTTTTTGTGGTTATATATATATGCACCTTTTTATATATATATATATATATATATATGCACCTTTATATATATATATGCACCTTTTTATATATATGCACCTTTTGGTTAGTATATGCACCTTTTGCATCAGGGTGAAACCCTTCTCCCCATTTTAAGCATACATTTCTTTGTAGATTTAACCCCAAACCTGATCAACTCAACAATATCAATAACATGCTAGTGCTATATAATGGGATAGAAAGTGACAATTTACAGAAAGTGAGTTACAGAAACCCAACCTACTCACCAATATCCCAATCATGCTAGTGTGTATAGGATAGAAAGGATACAGGGAAGATCCTAATTTACAGGACTAATAAAGGGAGAGAAAGGGAGATTACAAAGAAGTAAAATGGAAATTGATACAAATAACCCAACACCAACCCAGAACACCAACCCATATGTGAACGTTTCTGTGTCCATCCGGCAAGCAGTTGGTCTAATTTATATAAATTTCTAAAACAATGTAGTGGTCAGATATTTGTTCTGGTTATAGTGGTGTGGTATGATCAGACTTATTAGGGGAGGGGGTACACCTTGACGTGTAATCCTTGTTTTGTTTTACTTCAACTGATGTTCTCTACATGCTTTTTTTTCTTTTTTAAACAGGCCCCCAAAAGTTTTGATCTAGGCAATACTTTCGGCGTAGCTAGGGCATAAACAAGTATAGAGTAACATTTGTGTAAATTGGTTTGGATTATAAAAAAAGGGATCAAGACACTTTTCTGATGTTCAAAAATATGTGAGGGATTGATACAATGTATATTATTGTTATCTGATATATCGTCTGGGTTTTTTGTGAAAATTTAAAGTTACTGTATATGGACGTTACATGGCCAGGTAACAAGCAAATATGCAAACTGATGTTCCCTAACTCATTGCATCCGTTTAGTTCACAGTTTTCTTGGAAAAAATGAAACCTGGGCCGAATACAAGGTACGATGGAACTGCTAGAATTCCAATTGGAATTTGAGAATTTGAACAATGTTACCAAGTTCTTGTTCTTGTTTCATTCTAGGCATATATTTGCAAAAGTTAATTTTGTTTTAAGAATGGATTTAATTTTGTTTTAAGAATGGATGATTAATAAATGGATCACTCCAGTGCATGACTAACTAACAAGTTAATGAACTTTGTTGTGACATGTGTGAGAGTGTGTGTGTGATTTAGCCATTTTATTTGTTATTCTTATATTGTGAATTTGCACTAGTATACTGTTGCAACTTCATACTTGATATGTGGTGATATTAAGTGTGATTCATAATCAAATGTATAAGATTGTGAATTTCTAATCATATGATACATGGACCTATATCTTCACTTGTAAAAGTTATCTGAAAAAATAAATAAGAGATAATATAAGAAATATATCCACATAAGGAAACAAAGAAACCCAATATGAAATGAAATGATGAAACCAGATTTTGTTTACAAGATCGGTCAATACAAAAGAATTAAAGTTAGAATACATATTTAACTTGGCAGAACAGCATTAATATAAAATAGAAACTCATACAAAGATGAAGAAATGAAGAACCACTTAGAATAAATACCATTGAATACTACATGAAAGTCATTAACCCATTGAAGACTGATTGATTTTGCCTATAACATGCATTTTCCATGGAGTATTTTCAGGGCCAGTCCTGAAGGGGTTAAAGGTGTTTAAAATCTCTCCCCCTTTTGACACAAAAGAATATGTACAAACAAGAACTTTGAATAGTTAAAATAGTCAAAGAGGAAAATGATTTTAATGAATAAGATTACAAATGTTGATGAGAAAAAATGCCACATTCTATTGCATGAGGAAATAAAATTTGAAAGATAAGAAAGATTAAGTATGTAAGTAAAGTTATCAACTTGAACCTGGAACAACTATACCAACATCAACATCATCATGGGTATACATGTAGACAATAATGTGAAGTCAAATGGATATGCCCAGTCAAAATATATCAATCTTGATATTTATCAAACACAAGAAATAGAGAATGAAATGACTAAACAAAAGAAATAAAGAAAGAAAATACCAGACAATAATTATTTGGATAATTCCTGGTCAAACACTGTTATCTGTTTGCACAATACATCAAGATGGATGCTTACCCGGACTTCGAAGAAAGCAGAGCCGAAGGTAGGCCAGCGGTAGATGATTTTCAGGAAGGCGATCTTAGCGTCGTCAGGCGATTTGCCCGCGTGCTTGTTGTAAGCAGCATTGATTGCCTGAGAAGAGGAGACAAAAGCAAAGAGGACACTTGTTTTAAGGGATTTGTTAGCATCATCGCCATCATCAACATCATCACCTCTACCAGCACTGATTTACATTGCAAACATTGCAATCATCATCATAATCATCTTTTTTTTAAACAAAAGATTACCAGCTTTCATTCTTGAATTGTTGAATCGAACCACCTACTGTAATTCTAGTACGTTTTGACAAACAAATTAATTTTGAAGAACAATTAAATAAATCAATAATAGAAACAACAAAACAATTGGGAATCAACAACTTACCCTCTTCCACTCCTCCGGACTCTGCACCCTCGTGAGATCCGCCGGCACCAGTTCCTTCAGCAGCCGCGGGATGCTCTGGATCTCCGACTTGTCGTTGTCGAAGCGCACCCGGTACTGCAGCGCGGCGAGTTGCGCCGCCTCCTCCTTGCTGCACTTGTGGTAGCCGCGCAGCAGCTTGGGCAACTCCTGGTGGTAGTGGAAGATGATGTCCGCGTTGCGGTCCTTGCCCGGCACCGTGTTGGTCCACAGCTTCTTCATGAAGAAGACCTGGTACGTCAGGGGCATCGCTCCTATTGTAGTTTGATGAAATGGAAGATGATTGTTTAGTACAAGAAATCTTACAAAGTGAGGCAGCTGCATCACTCCGCGTGATCCCGCACCTTTCTCTTGACAAGTCATTTTACTTATCCTTGTGCCTGGATTATATAGCATCAGACTAATCAAGTATTGAAAAGTGTTTCATAGGAACGCCCGTCATTGATGGTTTGAGCACAGGTCTAGCAATGCGGAGGTCTCGGGTTCAATTCCAGGTGAAGCCTATTTTTCTTTGCTCATTTTCAATCATTTAAGTATTCCTAGTCAGTTTCCTATATTTTAATACCATGCTTTTAATTGTTTATGTTTTGATTGAATATGACAAGTTATGAGATAACCAATACAGCTCCAGGTAAGTGATGAGGATTTAGACAATGTTACTTTAATAGTCCCTCGTAATCTGACTCACCTTGACTGCTTGGTCTGGCTTTCCTGATCCAGTCCGTCAAGTGACGCACAAAGTCAAAGAAGAAATCTCCCTCCGGCACACTGATAACTGTAGGAAAAAAGAACACCATATCAATATATGAAATTATGCGTTATATCTGACCAACTAGCAAAATCCAGCACCTTGTGGTAAAACATCGAAATGTAGATTTTTACACCTTTAGTAAGGCCTCATCACAATTAGCTTTCATCTGATGCTTTGTTATAACTAATTGGTCAATAATTGGCAAAAAGTTTCATTCTTACAATCATAGGTCAATAACACACATTTTGTGAACTTAAAATGTTCCACTATGCATTAAAAATGTGTGTATAAAACCCTCTTTTATGGTTAAAATCCATGCAAATATTCACAAAATTCTTGTTTTCTTCAGATTCCAGGCATCAAACATGTAAACAGGTAATCCTAACCCTATTGACCATACCCCCTTTGATATTTTATGAATTTGTATTTCTTTAAAATGCCATTAAAGTGACAAAACAGTCATTGTAAAAGATCTTTTTAAAAATTGAACGAAAAGTGTTTGGTCTAATATGGATTTCCAGAGATGTATAATTATATTACCTTTATCAACAATCTTGACGAAGAGGCTGAAGCCCTCGGGGGAGACAAGACGCAGACGTTGACTGATGTTGCGACAGAAGTCCTTGGCCCTCGTGCCGGAATCTACTTCAATTGCCTGTTATGGAGATAGGGATTTCAACAGAAAGTTCTTAGTTTACAATAGACATTAATTACCAGGGGTATGCGCTGCTGTGCGCAGGTTATTTTGTATCATCAAGGTTTAGAGTACATTGTATTATTGACCATGTGTGGCAAGATTGGATCATCATCATCATTATCATGATTTTCATTAAAGTATCCCCTCCCCCTCCCCTGCCCTCCTTGGAACCACAGCAGTAAAAGAACTAGTTCAACTGTGTCATCTGGGAAGTACACCTTGTGGAAGATCTGTATAATCTTTAGCTGGCTAAAACCACATCGTCATCATCATTATTTTGGCTACATGGTGAAGATTATGATGGTGATAAATACTAGTAATTTTATAATTATTATTAATAATCCTCATCCTATGCCTACTATTCATGAACATTATTATATTCTTTGGTTCCAGCGCCGCTGTACTCCTTGGTAGCAACTAGGAACGACACTTACCTAATCTGTGTCATCTGGGAAATACACCTTGTGGAAGATCTGTATGGTCTTGCGCTGGATCTCACCTACATCCACCAAGTGAGGCAAGTACTTGCGCTGGCCGATCCATATTCTAACCCTTACTCTACCCCCACCCCCGCTTGGTGGCACTCCGTAGCTACACTTGCTTCATCCGTATCATTGGGGAAGATCTGTATGGTCTTGCGCTGAGTCACTTCCACCTCCACCAGGTGATGCAGGTACAATCCATATTCTAACCGTAACCCTACCACCCACCCCCCTCCCCACTTTGTAGCACCTAGTAACGACACTTACCTCATCCGTGTCATCGGGGAAGTACACCTTGTGGAAGATCTGTATGGTCTTGCGCTGAATCGCTTCTACCTCCACCAAGTGAGGGGGGTACTTGCGCTGGCCAAACCGCATTGTCTTCTGAAGGCGGTTGAGGCAGTTGACGGCCAGTTGGTGCCGGGTCGAGCGCAGGAACTTGGTGACTTCATGGAGCAGGGTCTGGCTGCAGGAGAAGATGCCTGAGAGCAGCCACATCAGCTCCCAGCCTCTCTCCTCGCTAAGTCTAAAACAACAACCAGAAGGAGCAGTAGAAAAAGTTTTAATAAGGCAATGGATAAATCGTTGGTGACTGGTCGACTGCAGGAAGGCAGTGGCCTTTGGTGACCTCTTGGAGCAAGGTTTGACTGCATGAGAAGATGCCTGAAACCAGTCACATAAGCTCCCAGCCAATCTCTTCAAACAGTCTAAAACAAACAGAAGGAGCAGTAGAAATAATTGAATAGATAAATAAAAAAGAAAATGGTATCTAGAGGGAATTTTTTATGCTCATATCGGTTATCAATACACAGCGAAGTATGATCAAGTAAGTAAGGATGTTTACAATGTTACTAGAACCATCTAAGATTAGCTACGATCAAAACAACATAATACACACATACCTATTCCTGTTGTCTGTGAGTTGTTTGATGACCTGGCAGTAAATCTCATCTTTAAGCGGCTCCGACTTCAACGCCGGCTCAAAGATCCTATCCGTCAGTTCGTTGGCGACGCGCACCGTCCTCTTGCCGGGGAGATCACCCATATACTTCAGGACAGGTACAATGGAGTCAAGGAAGTTTCTGAATTTTGTTTTATCATAAAGTTAGTTTAGATGGGGTGAATGGAATGAATACAGCTAGATTAATCAATCGACGTTAAACAAGTATGAATGTTTTTCCATGATGTATTCTTCTTGACTGATCAATTATAGCCTACAGTTAAGGTCCAGTAACATATCAACGGATAGTATAAAAGGATGCCCAACGAATAGAACATTTCAAAATTCAAACAATCCGGTGGTGACAATCGTCTCCATCACTTAATGCATGCAACATTATGGCGATTAAAACAATGTACATAGTTTGAAAAGAAACTCAAACAAGCGACGATGAAAGGATTTAAGATTTTACCCTCTGTCAGGCATCTGATTGCACTATCCATTGATTGTGACCGAGCTTTAAAAAATGAACAAAAAGTTTACAGAAACACAGAAAACGCACTTTCTAATTCAGAACAAAACAAAAGCACAAAATAGTAAACACAAAAATAGCATAATGAGTTTCAAACAATATTTTCAAAGGAAAAACGCTTTCAAATTAAAAACGAAACAAAAGCACAGAATACTAAACACAAAAATAGCATAATGAGTTTCAAACAATATTTTCAAAGGAAAAACGCTTTCAAATTAAAAACGAAACAAAAGCACAGAATACTAAACACAAAAAGGACATAATGATTTTCAAAGGATATTTTCACAGGCAGGAAAGCTTTCAAATCAAGAACAAAACAAAAAAGCAAAGAATAAATTATTTTCAAAGGATATCTTCAAAGATCCTGCAGGCTTCCATGGACAGTTCTGTGTTCTGGATAAGCTTCTTGAGGAGTGGCTGTCTCATGGGCTCCTTTGTGTGATTCCAGATCGTCTCCCGGGTGCGACGCATCACCTTGCCGATCATCCTCTTTGGTGGTGCCCTGTCAAATCAATTGACACAAACAAATGGGATCACACTTTCAACCATTGTATAATAATAATATACAAATATACCAAGCTGTGAGAAAGTATAGTGGAAATTATATATCTGAGGAGGGACTGGCATAGAACTATTTTTTCCGAGGGGCGAAGCCCCGAGGACAAAAATAGTAACT
>JAUELG010002358.1:0-12328 GCA_031471515.1 Dendraster excentricus | reverse complement strand
GAAGTCACGTGACCTTTTGTATATGCATGTCAGCCCGAAAATCGCTCAATTTCGTGATTTGTGTACAAAACATATGGAATTGTAAATTTTTGTAAAAAGAGGTATATCATTGGTTATTTGGCCTTGTTTCCATTTCACATGTTTGTTCTGAGGTTCAATCTATTTTGATTATGTTTAAAAATTAAAAAAAAATATAATAAAATAAAAAACATAACTAAAACAATAAAATCATAAGGGGGGCATAATGCACCCCCGGATGTGGTAAGACCTCAAATAGCCCTGTACTATAAGGGTTAACTTCATACCCTATAACGTTCTATAAGTCAAATTACAAATTGCTATTACCTATAACCAGGTTGGTAATACTGCTCCATCCCCGACGTATCACACGGTTGTCCAGCAACAGTTATCCTGGTGATATCTTTAAACCACACTCCTAGATCAGTTCCTGTAATCTCAATCGTGGTGTTACCCTCCAAGGGTCCTGAAGTCGGGTAAAACTTCAAAAGTATAACGATTTAAACTCAAGTTTAATTTAGATTAATTTTGTTAAGCAGAGTGCTATATTTACAAACATAAGTATAACGTTGTCTTTAAGACAAAAATGCAAGGTGTAAGTAATTTTGTGAAATAATATGAATAATTACAAATGGATATATAAAAGCGTTTTTTGCAAAAATGCATATTATGTGATAAATATTAATTATAATGATTAGCATGCCAAATATATAAATCAATCAAAATAGAGTAATGAAAAGAGGAACACGAGAAGCAACTTACACCTGTAATGACCGGTGCATTACACATGCTAGTCATGTTCTGATTGAGAGTCGTTCCGCTGGTCTGACAAACCTCACTCTCCATGACGTTACAGTCATCACTACACCACAGGCACTGTAGCTCAGATGGTGTTGCGTCTGGGGAGAGACATCGACTACAGCTGCCACTATTGACGGAGCACTTGAAGAGCTTGACTGGTACAGTAAAAATAAAACATTGATTGAATATGGAAAATCAAATGAAATCCGTTCTCTTAATGATAATGCTTAGTAGGGCCTACAGATTAATATTACATTTCATGGTGAACCTATATAATATTGATTTAGATAGTACATTTTGTGTTTTATATCAACTACCAACACGTATTTATATTTGTCCAAGTTGATTTGCGAATATTGCAAAATAATGTGTCTTGTAAACCTTATATACAATGCAATAGCGACAAATTATTCAAATTATTTTCTCATGAATTATTTCTCCTAGATATCTCAAAATTGTCCCCTTTCCAATTTGTGTGTGTGTGCATTGTGAAAAGAAACCTGGTAATATGTAACATTATTCTATTCAATAAAATTTAATAATGAACAAAGCCATAGACTTATTTAACATCGACTCTTGAGTTTTTGTTTGCGTCGTGCTTTCATTTTCAGAAGTATAATTAGTTGAACATAAAATATGTAAACCTTTGATATCGTCCCTGTTGTCAACCATGTTGGCTTCATTCCATCGAGCAGTAACAGATACTTTGGTGGTAAGAATGTTCTCTTGGTAGGTGTACTGTATATTGAAAATAAGGCAGTTTTGTCGACATAATCCATTACTTGTAAACACAGGGATACTCACACGAAATATGTCAACAAGAAAAAGAACCTGCACTGGGGTTCGAACCAGAGACCCACAAATTGGTAGACCGTTGCTTTACCAACTGAACCAGAACAACCCTAGTGCAAATGTGTTTACTGTTTAGTCGGAAGCTTTAATAAACCCGAATGATAAGACATTAATGTAAGGATATTTGCAATTGGGCATCGAAGTAATGCAGCTCATTTGTAAACATTATTTTAAACACTATTAACATATAAATGAAATCAAAAACACATTAAATATACTATCTCTGTGGTCATACCTCTTTGTCATTGCAGATGATGAAGGAATCGTTTATTAAAACAGCGCTTGTCGTGTATTCCTCTCCTTCGATGTGTAAGATACAAATGTATCCCGATACCTGATGGATACAGAAACAAATTCTAATTATCCAGAGCATGTTGATGATGATCCACACTACTTGTTTGATATGATGTAGGCTATCTGTTTTAGGCTATCTGTTTCAAATATTCAAAGGTTCCCGCTGAGTAAACCAATGGATTTGTCGTATTGTTCAGAAAGATGTGGTATGAGGCCTGCTTTTCAATTTCCTCGTTTAAAATCCTGCTTTAATATCATTGATAAAGTACATATTCGCTTTGAACAATGTACACGTATACAAAATGTTACGTATGTTATTTATGTCTCCTACGTATAACTGAACAAAGGAAATGAATTACAATTTTAGTTGACAATGTCGAATACAATTTTCATATTTCGCATTCGGTGGGGGCGCTGCAGTCTAGACTGCATCCTACCCCACATTTTGATTACAAAGGCAACATAACGGGGTGAGATAATATTATAGTCTCCTTCATACCTGCGGTCCCTTTATAGGCAGATTCTTTGCGATCAGGCTGAATCCAGAATGCACGCCAACTGGAATTTCTGGCGCACCATACACTCTGAGAAATTGTGGACACGATTCAAGACCCTGTGGAAAGAGGATTGTGAGTTAAAGCTTTCGGGTAATTACTCAGTTTGCTGAAGTGTGTTCGAAGTACGCATTTGTCCGCAAAAGTACTTTGGGTGATTGTCAACTGAAAGTGTGTTTCATAAATCCTTTCATTCTGACTGGATAATTATAAGATACATGTAATTGGATTTTATGAACAATAAATAATCTTTCGACGATTTTCAGCAACTGAAATTTAAAATGAAACAGGAATTTGTACAGGGAACGTGTATGGCGACAATATGTTACATTGTCCATAAAATCAAATTGAATGATGACGCAGTCAGATAAATAACTTAAAATGAATGTTAACTAACTTCAGTTCTGACCATTCCGAGTCTGCTGTTTTCGAAAATTCCCTTCATACAATGCATTAACCTTATTTCAATTTTAATTTGATTTGGTGACGATTGTAATAGCTTACTTACCATATCCATTGTGACAATAGTATCATAAGCCTGGCATGACGTGCTGTCACTAGTACATCTGTGGTCATAGACACACCAATCACATGGCCACCGACTCACACAAGAGAAGCAGCTAAAATAACAAGTTGTACAAACTAAAAATCAAGCGCATTTTCTGGCATTCATTGCCCAAAATTAAATGACGGTGCATTCTACCATACACACTTTTGAGAGTCAAAATGGGGCCTAAATTTTCGATCCTAGCAGAATCTTCTTCAGAGGCAAAAAATGACCATTTTTGCCTCTGAAGAAGATTCTGCTAGGATGGAAAGAAGATTCTGCTAGGATCGAAAAATTTAGGCCCCATTTTGACTCTCACTTATTATAATTATTAACTTTCTATAGTAGATAAGCAGTTTTCAGCAGTTTTTTTTTTTACATCATACACATTTTTGCTCAAATCTAAGTACGAAGAGATCGAACAAAAAGGTAAATATACACATGCAAATTATTTAGGTTGCATTCGCCTATGTCTAACTGATAATACATAATATACAAATTGCACTGCCTACATAACAGTATTATATATATATATATTATTATATAACAGACAGGTTATAAAGTTTACAAACCTGATGGAATGTATATTCACATAATAATTATCACAATTTGCAAGGAGAAATGTGTTAGTTTGTTCCGACAAATAGGTTATTTAAGTCCTTTTTAATTTACTTTGATCCATCAGTACCATATTACCCTGGTAGTCTACTGCAGTCGTAGAAGAAGAAATCCCTGCTGACGAAGGCAACACCCGTCTCTGTCGACACAACGGACAACTCCATGGCCACATGGTCATCTACAATGTCGGTGAAGATAATAGGTCAGATGTGTAATATTATTCAGTTTATATGAGTTATAGCTACCTCTCTGCTTCTTTCCTCTGATTACCCACCTATTAAGGCTTCCTTTTGTTCACCATTTCTTTTGTACTTCCTGTCCCATTCGTGTGTCCATGTTGTTCACCCACTTATCAGCCACTGGGATCTATTTTTCCATTATCTTCTTTGAACTTACCTATTCTATTCATCCCTCTATAGGACACACTCTGCTCTCCTTTCGTTTTACTAATCCTCCCCCTCTCCTCCTCCCGCCCCTCCCTCATTCTTACATGTCTCAGTGTTGCTATAAATACTTTTCATTTTGTGTAGTTATTGTCACTCTTGCCCTGACGAAGATCCTGCTAGGAATGAAAGCTAGGCTTAATACGACTCCCATCCGTCAGTTTAAAGATATAGGTAAGTTTTAGTAAAGAGAGCGCTACACATAATATTTGTTTGTGAAATAATGAAAAACTGAGTGTAAAATTTGAAATAGCATAATATTTTAGTGACAGAATAAACTTTCTTTGATCAAAATCGGTTCAGAAATAGCTGAAATATCCATAAATGTAACAATTTTTGATAATAATGGGGCCCCACAAATATAAGATATATATATATAGATATACATTTGCAACTGACCGTTAAAGATTTATTTAAAAAATGCTTCCGCTTATAAAGAGAGCGCTACACATAATATTTGTTTGTGAAATAATGAAAAACTGAGTGTAAAATTTGAAATAGCATAATATTTTAGTGACAGAATAAACTTTCTTTGATCAAAATCGGTTCAGAAATAGCTGAAATATCCATAAATGTAACCATTTTTTATAATAATGGGGCCCCACAAATATAAGATATATATATATATATATATACCTTTGCAACTGACCGTTAAAGATTTATTTTAAAAATGCTTCCGCTTATAAAAACAAATTCAAATAAAGATTTTTGATAGTTGTTGATTATCTCTCTTTCTTATCACTATTTTAACAAACCGTAAATGTATGCACAGATCTATTCAAAATGGTTTAAAGGGAGAGTTGAGTTCTGGTAGAGAGGGCGCTACACATGATAATTTTTTTTCGTGAGATAATGAAAAACTGAGTGTAAAATTTGATAGAGAAAAATATTTCAGGGACAGAATCAACTTTATTTGATCAAAATCGGTCTAGTTATTGATTATATCTCTATCTAATTACTATTTTTATGAACCTTCACATGCACAATATTCTATTTCAAATGGTTTTAAAAAATGCATTTATGAAAGCGCCCTCTTTTGTTCAAACAGCTCTTTTTGAATGATAGCAGGCTTTTTCTTTGATGTTTGTAGTTTTTAAACTCCTTTTGAGCATGGTGGAATTATAACTAGCAGGTTTTAGTTACTAAAATTCAGTTTGACTAAAACTTTTCTCTATATACCAGAACTAAACTATCCCTTTAAGCCAATGAGTTTTAGAGAGAGCCATCTTGAATTTGAACGACTCTGTTTTAATGATAATAGGCTCTTTACTCAGTCGTTTGTAATTTTTGAATTCATTTCAAGCATTATACAGTTATGACCATATAGTTTGTAATGTAATGGTGCAGGTCTTTTGGTTATTTAAATTCAGTTTGACCAAAACTAATGTTCTCTCTTTAATTAATAGGATAGAAATTATATCGATCTTATTATACTGACATGGGATGAATACGTATAGCATACTTAAGATTTATAATTCATAGCTTTGATTTGTAGAGGCAGATATTAATTTGGAATAACATAAAGTTTTGTTGTCATACGTATGTACGGAATGTTAAACAAAACATGAACAAAAAGTAAATACACATTTATGTGAAACTTTCCTGTTCACATGACAAAATGTTGACAATGTACACATTTAGGCAAGGCTTACACGTTTCACGTTGTATCAAATGGAATCATTGATATATCACTGTTACTAGTATATCTAATAAGGTATTAAAAACGGAATGTCGAATTTGGAAGAACATGCAATCTTAAAGGGGTAGTTTAGTTTTGGTAGAGAGGGCGCTACACTTAGCAATTTTTTTGTGAGGTAATTAAAAACTGAGTGTCGAATTTGAGAGAACATGCAATTTTAATGGCAGAACAAACTTTATTTGGTCGAAATCGGCCCAGAAACGACTGAAATATCAATAAATGTATCTGATCTTATAATTATTTGGGGCCCAAATAATAAGATGATATTTTCAAAAAATTTAGAAAATGCTTGCACTTTTTCCATAAATTTAAAAATCATTTTTTTATTATTTGTTGATAATTTTTCTATTTAATCATTATTTCAATCAAACATCTCATGCATAATTGTGTATGGAAAATGGTTTAAACTGATACCTTTCTAGAAGCGCCCTCTGGTGTTCCAAATGGCTATTTTTTAATGATAACATGCTTTTTACTTAGTCAGTTTGCAAGTTTGTATACATTTCAAGCATGGTAGAGTCATACTATTAGTTTATAAGGTTACTGTCCAGGTTTGGATACTAAAGTTCAGCCTTACCTAAACTAAACTATCCTTTAGTGGCAGAATACATTTTAGTTGCTCAAAACCCCCTCAAAATGGCTAAAATATCAACAATATAACCAATCGTAATTGAGCCCCAAATAAATAAACACTATCTTGAAAAAAAATATGCCTTTTCCAAAAAATTCACAAGTTTATTTTATAATAGGTGTTGATGCTCTCTCTATTTAATCATTTTTTTTTTTTTTAATCACATATTTGTCTATGACAAATGGTTGGAACCAATGACTTATTGGAAATTTCGCGCCGTTTTGTGTTTTAATGGGGCTTCATAAATGGTAATATGCATTTTACCTAGTCCTTTGCATTTTTGTATACCTCTTGAGTATGGTGGGGTTATAGGTTTGTTACAGTAAGTTATTACTGCGTAATGTATACAGCGCAGTTTTTGGTTACTTATGTTCAGCCTTACCAAAACTGTACTGAGACAATATGTTTAGTACCATACCTCCTTCCGGTATTGGTGGAACGTAGCTCGCAGGCGGAGTCACACAGCTGATGACCATCCCATTTGTAGAAGCAGGGGAGGTATACGACATGATATCACCATTGTCAAAGACACATGTGTACTGGAAGCTGGATCGTAGGTCGGGCAGTTGCGCGACAGTCAGGGAAATCTTGAGAAAAAATAATCAGAATCAACCGGCAACATAAATAGAACCATCCATTCACTCTTTGTTCGTCAAGATAATATAGTGAAAATAGTCACGTCTGTCAAGTGTATGAACTCCCTGCTAAGAACATCACAAAATAGCAACATATGAAGACAGTACTGCTGGTCGCCTTGTTTCTTGTGTTTCCCGCTCCCATTACATTACACCACTATTACACAATCTCCACTGGCATCTAGTCAATTTTTCGTATAATCTACAAAATTCTTCTCATTACTTTCATAGCCTGTCATTGCTCTTGCTCCTACCATTTTAATAAATTCAATTAACCACTACATCTTCACTGTCTCTCCGGAATTTACACAACGAATTAACTCAAATATCCTGGTGAGAAGTCCTTTTCCTATGCTGCTTCCTTCAAGTTAAAAACTCATTTTTTTAAGTAAGCATATTTTTAATAGTTCGTATTTGTTTATGCATGAATGGTAATATGTTACTTGATATTTCATTTGATAATGAAAGCTGTGAGGCTCTTTTGCAATTTGCGTTATATAAATGTATACTATTATTATTACCAGATCAGTAGGATTATTAAAGGCAAAGTATAATTATGGACAACTATAACTCCACTGCTATTTACGAAATAGTCAGTAATGAACGAAATTCTTTGGGCAGGTCGTGTAACAGGTTCTCCGACGAATGTCTGGGTAGATCCTTGTCCCGAGCAGCATGTATATTAACATTTTACTTTTACTTTCGAAATAAAAAATAAAGTTTAAGAAATGATTGATATGGGAAATACAGGACTCACTTGCTGCTCATTCAGACCATATGGCAGCCCGTGGTAGGGTTGGATGTCTGAGATTTTAACACACTCCAGGCTATTGACGGAGAGCCAGCGGGACAATTCGTTTTGTATAGGACAATCGTGGAATCGTGAACATCTATTTGTTTAAAAGAAAAGGAAATTGAAATAAGTATTTCAGAGTCTCTATGGGACTTAATATTTCCCGGCGATATGTATATGATAGGGATGCCAATATACAGGGTGTTTATAAAAAAAAGCGGAACCCACCTTCCACCAGCAATATCTATTTTAATAAACATAGTTATATTTATTCCAATATGTCATATCAAAGATCGACTCATATTACTTCGTTTGATACCAGATATGTTGTGATACAGTCATACATGATTGAACAAAAACTTTATTTTAACCCTTCATAAAAAGACTGGCCTTTTTTTAACCTTCAAAAAACGGGGGGCTAAAAGTCCCCCCCCCCCAAGATCTCGTCCGCGGAGCGGCCTATCGACTCCAAGTTTGGCACCGCGATAGACGTTCATAAGGTCTACAATATTGCATAGATATACAAATAACAGATATCAGATTATGCTAATTAGAGCTAATTCATTATGCGAGAATTGTATTTGTTTGTAGTTTTTGTAGCCTTCTCGGCATTCGATACTCCGATCGACTCCAAATTTGGCATGGTGATAGATTCATGAACTTTACAATATTGCATACTTATTTTTTTTAATTATAATATGGTAATTAGAGCTAATTAACTATGCAAAAATGAATTTCTCATGTATTTCTTTATTTTTCATTTTTGTAATGAAATAAAATATCAAACATTATTTGATTCAATTTCGCCCAAAGTTAGATGATTGCAATGAATATAATACAAATGATAATTAAGGTTTTGTCTATTCTAGAACAAATTCAATTTCCATATTTTCACAAAATTTAGTGATTTTCGGGCCGACGTTCACTTACAAAAGATCACGTGACTTTTGAACGGTATACCCGGTCGTCGCAAATTTGGTCTCAAAAGTTTCGCAAGACTTCAATGAAATAAACTTATGAAGTGGGGCGGCAATATCTTCGCGCGTTGTGGAATTATCGCGAAAATAGTCTTTTTAGGGCTAAAGGGTTATGTAAAAAGTACTTTACGCACGAGAGTAGAAAGTAATTGTTAAATGCAATGCAAAGAATGAAACAGTAGACAAAGTCAAGTGACATTTCATGATGTTTCTTGATTCATAATTGATGTTGATGATGTGTTATTCAATTTTGAGAATAGTTGACGGTCCATAATCATCCTCAATGCCTTTCCACATGACCTCCATGTCTGTCCGCACAGGTTTGTGCTCGTGTAGTCGTGTTAAGTTGCATGGTCATGCAAGGAACTGATCTCCATATTCATTTATCTACAGCTTGAAAATGATCGGAACAACATTATTACAGTCAAGACAAACGAACACAATGAGATGTTTCAATTAATGACCATGGGGATACTTTTTAAATCAGTTCATTTTCTGACCATGCAACTGACAACTGAACACGAGCACAAAACCTGTGCGAACAGACATGGGGGTCATGTGGAAATATGGTTATGATTTACGGAACGTTTAGCTTTTATATATTTCCTGGGACTCCAAATTAGGAGAGGTCTGGTGAAATGTTTTTTTTCTATAATAACAGATATTTCAAGCTATTGTATGAAAAAGCATCTATGTTTGTGTATAAGTATATGAGTTCAGTTTGCCATTTTAATATTAAAACTGAAAATCACATGAATCAATTTACCAACATAATTATTTTAGCAACCTATTTCTTTACAATATATTTGTAATGCCGAACTACCCTCACCTGGCTTCTAGAGTGCACCATCCGCAGTACGGATCTCCCAGAAATCCCTCCCCTACACCGGTGCACTCCTCACAGGTTTTGTACTGGCTGCAGTTGGCGAGTGACAGTCGGTGAACTTTATTCTGTAGACAAGGAATGTTATTGAGAGGTGGAGCAGAGAGGTAGATGAATAATGTAATAGAAAGGAACACATATCCCCTTTCGTATTCTAATTTGAAATTGTATTTGGATATAACGGTAGTTTGACAACCGTTCACACAAGTATCTCCTTTGAACAAATCTGATTTGGGGAAAAGGTCGACTGATCTGTGACTTGATTTTGTAACTTGTATACAGAAATCATAACTCTAATTCTAACATTTCCATTGTTACTTTGTGTTTGTGGAATTCTTTAAATGCACATGATCATAATTTTTTTAAATCATAATTAAACGATATTAATGAATATTTGAATTTGATGATATGCCACATGATTATCAATGACACAACATAAATGTATATGATTAGTCCAGAATAACACGAATACCCCGCATAGTCACCAAGAAATCACAATTCCTTAAAATTGTCTGTACGGTATGGTAAATTTGAGCCGATGCATGCTGATTAAACTTCATCTTTACTGTACAAGTACATAAAACAAACTACTGGTAATTAGTATATACCTCTGTTGCTGTATAACTTGAGGTTAAGGCGAGCGTGATCTCTTCCTGCTCCTCATGGAGGAACATGTCCCTCAAGACAGAACCACTGCCTAGATGTACGGTCTCGTAGATGTAGGCAGATGAGTTGTTGACAACGTGTATCTTGATTTAAAAGAAGAGAGGGGACAAGTGTGACGTTAAACACAAGACCCGAGACGTGAGCGTATTGAAGCGACGGTAATCTTCACGGGAAACATATATCTCATGGCGGAACAACTTCCTAGATGTGCGGTCTCCTAGATGTAGGCAGATGCACTGCTGAATAGGGTACATTTCGACTGGAATAGTAAAATTAAACACCGCAGCAAATTGGTATTGAACTCCAAGCTACAGTCGTTGATTACGGCCCTTATTAGAGTAACATCCGGGAAGAGAGAAACACTTCTTAGATAAACGGTACCTTAGACATGTTGTGACCGATCAAAACTATTCAAAATCTGTTTGTGTGAAGATAAACTATTTTTACCACCACCCATCTCCACAATAGCGTCTGGATAGGGACACTGAATTTCCAACTTCTTCGATAGCGTGTGGTCACTGTATCTAAAGTTGATGATTGATTCCCATCCACAAAAATGATGACGATTCTCTCTTTGCTTACAAATGAATGTGTTTAACTGTTCGTAATAATCATGACCAGGTTAAGGGATGAGCAGTCATATGGGAGGGGGGGGGGGTATTATGACCGTATGCGATATGCATGTAAACGGTTGTACGACCCCTTCATACTATGGTGATAACGGAGGTAAGTTCCCAGGAAAGGATGTTGGCTATTTGGAGTTACGATGCTAAGATGCATGTACGCGGTATCATGTTTAAGAGAGAAGGTGTTATGCAAGATGACTTTGTTTATCATTATATGAACTACCTTGTGAATGTCTCCGCCTTTATTCCCCACCACAGCGATGGTTTGGTCCCTCTCTATGGCGGTGATGATGGAGGTTGGTGCTGGCCCTGTCCAGGTGAGGAGAGGAGCCATGGGAGGATGGACACCGGATGGATATGAGTATATTTGATAACCTTCAAAAGTAGCCTTGCATTCATCATAGAATGAAGGATCAATTCCTAGGAGCTAGAAGAGAGAAAATGTGTCATGAATAATGACATTGTTGAAAGTGTGAACTACCTTCTGAATGTCACCACCTATATTGCCCACCACAGCGATGGTGTTGACCTTCTCTATGCCGGTGATGATGGAGGTTGGTGCTGGCCCTGTCCAGGTAAGGAGAGGAGCCACAGAAGGATGAGCACCGGATGGGTACGCGTAGACTCCGCCTCCTTCAACATACGCATTGCATTCATACAATGAAGGATTTAGTGCTGGGTACTAGAAGAGAGAAGATGTGTCGTGAATAATGACATTGTTGAAAATGCGATCTACTTTCTGAATGTCTCCACCTCTATTTCCCACCACAGCGATGGTATGATCCCTCTCTATGGCGGTGATAATGGAGGTTAGAGCTGACCCGGTCCATGTGAGGATAGGAGCCACGGGAGGATGAGTACCGGATGGATAAGCGTAGACTGAAAAACGCATTGCATTCATACAATGAAGGATTTAGTGCTGGGTACTAGAAGAGAGAAGATGTGTCATGATAATTACATTGATGAAAATGCGAACTAACTTCTGAATGTCTCCACCTCTATTTCCCACCACAGCGATGGTATGGTCCCCTTTTGAAAAGGGGTAGTTTAGTTTTGGTAGAAAGGGCGCTGCACATCACAATTTTTTGTGAGGTAATTTGCATACACTAGTCACAACAAGTATGTACCGTGTACGTATGTTATGTGTATAAATGTGTACATTTGTAAATTAAAAGTCCATCCCCTGTGCAGTAATAATCATTTGTTTCAAATATTAAATGATGCAAAAAAACTGCTGAAAACTGCTTATCTACTATATAAAGCCAATGTAATAAATGAGAGTCAAAATGGG
>JAUELG010002247.1:0-12334 GCA_031471515.1 Dendraster excentricus | reverse complement strand
TTGGTTCAAATTTTGATATTTTCTGACTTGTGACTTTTCAGGTGACTATCGCTATCACTTTCAATAAAGCTATTGTCATTATTGAAAGTTATTGGTATCATTGAACCTGCTTTAGATGTCGTTGTCTGTTCTCATATTGATTATCTTTATCATTGTTTGTATCATTATCCGTCGTTATCAATGTCATTACTATTTATCATTATTATCAATCCTTGCAGTCCGCGGGAAGAGCCTACCCTGATCCAGCAGGGTCTGCCAGCCAAGACTTCAGGGCATCATGTCACCCAGATAGCCTGTGGCAGCTCCTACAGTGCTGCTCTCACGTCCAATGGAGAGGTGTACACATGGGGACGAGGCATGTACGGGCGGCTTGGGCATGGTAAGAATTGTTTACTTTTTACCAGTTAAATATTCATTGGCTAACAGAAGTTAGTTCATTAGTGTATCCTTTAGATGACGTCACATTTTGGCGATTTTAAATGGGCATTCCCAGGAAAATCAAATATCTATGAATTACTCCAGAATGGATTGATTTCATGGGAAATGACTGGCAAATTATTTTTCTTCAAAACAAATTACGTATAGAGAGACAAATTGTTCAAAATAAGGCTATTTAGACGCTGTACTTGACAACAACCTTTTTTCATACGACTGTAGGCAACAGCGAGGATCAGACGACACCAAAGTTAGTGGCCGGCCTGAAGGAGCAAAAGATTGAACACATCGCACTGGGCAGCAACGATGGACAGACACTAGCCATAACAGATACAGGTACGTTCATCATGAAACTACCTAATTTTTCACTTAAAGGGGACCACCGGCAAATAATAACACATTATTGTATGTTTTGGTACTGTTTTGTGATATCAGATAGATAGACACCCAACATTTTTGCAAAGGGTTTTGTAATTCATAAACAAAGTAATTAATTTTCACCACTTACGGGTCTACTACTTTTTCCTGGTTCCTGGTTTTCAAGTGCACCAATGCTATTCATGCGTACGTTTGTAGACATTAGAATCCTGGGAAATTCGCTTGCTCCACACGTAGTAGTCATCACAATTCAGACAATTCAGCATGAACGCATGCTTTAGAATGGTGATGCGTTTTCCAATTATATGGATTAAAAAAAGACAAACATATTTTTGTGAGCTTGTTGATGGAATGGAATGCTAAATATGTTACTTTTCTATAATCAGAATATTAGTTGTGGGTGGTGGTACCCTTTAACTTCCTTTCTTATCATTATCATTGTTCACGCACAAAGTGCGTAGGCACATGGCGCCCTAGATTCTCCACACAACCTCCCTCCATTTTACTCTGTCCTGCACCAACTGAAAGGCGCCCTCCTTTCTTATGATGATTCTGAAATCTCTATCTTAGATTTATTGCATAATCCACCCGGTACTAAAATGCTTGCAATGGCCATATAAACTCACATTGCTGGATTTGATTGAAAGATTGGAGTGGGTTACGATTTTCGAAGGACTCCATAATTTTGGAAATATTGATGATAAAATGAAAAGCTTTCCTTGGATGCTTTTTGATCGTTGCAGGAATAATTGGGCAGTCGGTGATGTAATCTCTCATTTATTTGTTGTCACTAGCTAAACACGAGTTCCTTTTCTATGATGTCTCAAATATTACTTTTTAATTTTTTAAAGGAAGTTAATCACTTTAATATTAAAGATCGTAGAGCGTCGGGACGCTACACTGTGTGTCGCCATTTTGAACTAGGCCAGTTTGTGCACACCACATAACACAGGTTAAATGTACATTGCGCACTGCACGCAAGATGGCGCCGTGCATCTAATATACGACTCTTAAGTCTTACCCACCTTTAACTTGCTTGTTACGTTGCAGGTGCGTTGTACTCGTGGGGCAACGGTGACTATGGCAAGCTGGGGCGGGGTGGCAGCGATGGCTGCAAGGTGCCTAAAGTTGTGGACAAGCTGCAGGGACAACACGTCATCAAGGTCTGCTGTGGCAGCCAGTTCTCTCTGGTACTCACCAAAGCCGCAACCACATACACATGGTAAGCACCACAGTTGTCTCTAACATTTATTCCAATAGGATGTGTTTCTAGATATTTCAGCTATTGTTGAACCAAATTTTATCAAACAAGCTGATTCTGTATGTCTTGAAAATTGTGTGTTCTTTCAAAATTTTTCAATTCATTTTGATTTAAAAACAAAAAAAGAAGTCATTTCTCAAAGGCCCTTTTAAACCAAAACTGAATTTCTCATTTAAATAATGAATCTTCTCATCTTTTATCTTAGCGGAAAAGACGGGCACAGGCTGGGCCACAGGACGTGATAATTATAATAATATTATACCATATTTTCATTGCGCCTAATGCAGAATAGCCTCTAAATGCCTAATAGCTCCCTAACAATTGCAAAAAGGAACTCGTACAAATGATTTAAGAATTCTGTGATAAAAATGACATGCTTGCAATGTGTAATATGAAAGCAGACTTTGAAATGGCACTCTTAGAAAGTAAACAAAATGTATGTCTATTCACCAGGGGGAAGGGAGACGGACACAGGCTGGGCCATGGGACCAAGGCGCACCATCGCTTCCCCAAGATGATCGAATCCCCAACATTTATTCCCATAGGATGTATTTCTAGATATTTCAGCTGTTTACTGAGCCAATATTAATCAAACAAAGCTGATTCTGTATGTCTTGAAAGTTGTGTGTTCGTTCAAAATGTTTCACTTAGTTTTTCATTACCTTGCAAAAGAATTATTTCTCAAAGGACCCTCTGAACTAAAACTGAACTATCTCTTCAAATAATGAATCTTCTCATCTTCTCAGGGGAAAGGGAGACAGGCACAGGCTGGGCCATGGGACGTGATAATAATAATAGTATACCATATTTTCATTGCACTTACCAATTGCAAAAAGGAACTTATGCAAATGATTTGAGAATTTTGTGATAAATAAAACATAGTTGCATTGTGTATAATGATAGCAGACTAAAAAATGGCACTCTTAAAATGTGTTTTTTTATAAATATTGTCATTATCATCATCGTATTTTATTTGTATTCCTCAGGGGAAAGGGAGATGGGCACAGACTGGGCCACGGAACCGAGGAGCACCAACGCTTTCCCAAGATGATCGAATCCCTGCGAGGGAAGAAAATCGTCGATGTCCAGACGGCGGGTTGCCACATCGTCGCTATGGCAGAGTCGGGAGAGTTCTACTGCTGGGGGCGCAACGACCAGGGTCAGCTAGGGTTGGGGGAGGCAGCCCTGAAGACCAACAAGGGGGAACCCACCTTGGTGGAGTGTATGGAGGGGAAGAAGCTGTGTGGCCTGGCGTGCGGAGCTAACCAGGTACATAAATATAACCACTAATGATGATAATGATTATAACGATAACTGGAAATATGATAATAAGACTTGCTCCTGAATAGGATAATCAGAGTCATGAGGCAGCTCAAACTTTATTGAAAGATTGTAAAAGATACAATTTTCAAAACATGAAAGTGCTTTAAAATTCCACAATAATTTCTGCACTAAAATGTAAATACAACAGACAGATAATGTCAACCCTGTTTTTGACAACATGATGTCATGTCCATTTTGTTGATACATGACAAATCATGATCCTGCTTGTATCCATTGGATTAAACACTTTGTTTAATAATTTTTCTTTGTTTCAGACATTTGCGTGGACCTCCAGTGCCCACTGGTCGGTGGGTCTGCACGTGCCGTTCAGCGTCGACGTGACCAGGACCACGTTTGAGAAACTGGACCTACTGCTAGAGAGAGTGTGTGAGGGGATCGAGGGGTCAGGGGACTGGCCCCCTCCACAGGAGAAGGAATGTATGGTGGTGGCAGCACTCAACCTGCTCAGACTACAGGTAGATTTTGGGGTGAGGGGGTAGGGAGAAAGGGGGGGGGGGGTGGCGGGTGGCGTGCTGGCCTGGCTAGTTTCAGTGTGTATGAGAGTAACTGGATCTTCTGCTAGAGAGGGTCTGTGAGTGGATCGAGGTATCGTGGCCTGGAATGAAAATTAAGATGCTTTAAGGCATTGCAGGGGCAAACACCGTACAAGGGTGTTTTTAAAGCTCAGTTGGTAAGATCCCCGGTATAGCAATCCGGAGGTCTCAACTTCAAATCCTATTGGAATCCCTTTTTCTTTGCTCATTTTGAATCATATTATATATTTCTGATCAGTTTCTCTATATGTTTTGAAAAAGTGATTATACAATACATTTGTGCATGTTCCATCCATGATCTTCACCCTCCCAGTTGCATGTGGCGATCAGCCGGAACCAGGACCACGAGAGCCTCGGACTCGGTCTTCGGAGCCCGCTGCTGTCCAGCCTCAAGCAGCACATCGTGGAGCTGGCCAGCAAGGCGGTGATCCCTTTTAGCCCCCAAGTTTTTTAAAGGTTCAAAATAGCCCAGTCTTTTCAGGGTTAAGTAACTATACAATACATTTGTTAATGTTCCATCCATGATCTTCACCCTCCCAGTTGCACGTGGCAATCAGCCAGAACCAAGACCATGAGAGTCTAGGACTTGGTCCCCGGAGCCCGCTGCTGTCTAGCCTCAAGCAGCGCATCGTGGAGCTGGCCAGCAAGGCGGGGATCATCAGCACCGTGCAGAGCGCTGCCCAGGCTACCCTGCAGACCGGCTGGTCCATGCTATTACCCACCGCTGAGGAGCGGGCCAAGGCGCTGTCGGCTCTCCTGCCCAGCGGAGGTAAGCTATGCATGCATGCATGCATGCATTTGAGGAATGCTCCCCAGGGAGTTGAGATTGGGCACAAAATTGTGTGCAGGCCTGCAATGTATTCTATGACCAGGATATTAATAGTGTTAAGCGCTTAGTGATGATATTGTATCATATTATGAAGGTTATATGAATCAGAACTGCTATTATTATTCTAATTATTATTCAGCAGGACTTGTAATAAGCACTGGCCTGCTGGCCTGGGGCCATCAAAAATTAGCTATGGGCGACCTAAAAGTTTAAATGTCAAATTTTCTTGTACAACTGGCCAACCATCATTTTAAGACTTGAAAAATTGCTTTCTTTTTTGGGACCAGCGACTTCCATACGTCTTTTTTGTACTTGACTAGGCGACTATAAAGAAGGGCTAGTTTCTAGCTTTGCCCTCAATGTCTTGCACTTATTCCTTGTAAAAAGGATGTGGTGGGAAGCTGATTGAGCTATCCTGCCCAAAGAAAATAAATTTTGCTTGCTCTGACACTCTAGGAAATATTAGTAAGCCCTGTCAACTCTACTGCAGTTTCAAGCAGAGGTAAGCAAGATATACATTAGAAGCCACTATTGTGATCATTTGCACAATTTCATGTAATTGAGCCTTTGTATTTATTTCACTCATTATCATCAGGCACGGAGACAGTTTCCATGACGCCGGGCCGCCGCTTCATGATGGACCTTCTGGTGGGCAGCCTGATGGCAGACGGCGGGCTGGAGTCGGCCCTCCACGCGGCCATCCGGGCAGAGATCAGGCAGATGGAGAGCCAGCGCGAGAAGGACGTCGCGGACCCGAGCAGCGACGGGGACGTCGAAGAAGACGTCGGGGGCGAGAGGAGGAGCAGCTCCCAGCAGCAGCAGCAGGGGGGTGAGGATGCCCTCCTGCAGGGGACCGACCAGCTGCTGTCGCCCCTGGAGGGCAGGAGGCAGCAGCGGAGGAGGTCCAAGAAGAAGACGGTGACGAGTGTGGCGACCAGCGAGGACGGGGGAATGAGCATGAGCATCCCGCTCCTGCAGCTGGTGCAGCAGCTACTCAGGTCAGAATTTGCCCTTTTATTTATACAGTCAACTCTGCCAAATCTATTGGTACTGAAGAAATAGCTTTGACTTATGAGGGGTTAAAAACAGTAGGATGTAAAGAGAAGAGGACTTGAATAGAACTTTGACTTAGGCAATTATTCAACTTGTGTGACTTCGACTTAGGCAGAGTTTAATGTTTTTCCCAATTGACTGGTATTTTATTCGATTTGATTTAATTTGATTCATTTTTTATTTTCAACATTATCACATAAAACAAAATTATTATACAAATGATACAGAATGAAATACATATATTGAATACTGAAAATACACATATAGATTAATTAACAAAATAATACATCATCAACGTCATCATCATCTTGATTGTACAGTACTTTATACATGTCTCTAGAAATGCTGATCCTTTTTCATAATGTGTTCCTGATCTGTGTCTCCTCTTTAAGGATGCTTCTTCACTGACCCTGTCCAAGCTGTAGGAGCTGTGGACAGAGTTCAACAATGTGGAGCAGCACTCAAACATGATATCTTCCAGGGTCAAGTCCTCCTCTCTGATATAACATTTTCTTAGCGATTTAACATCTATACAAATATTTACCCTTTAACTTTCTGTGTTTCCTTCTTCTATGTAGGAATGATTCCTCACTAACCCTGTCCAAGCTGCAGGAGCTGATGGTAGAGTTCAACAAGCTGTAGCAGCACTCGGACAAGATGACATCCTGTCAACGTCTCTTTGATCAAACTTTTCCTTAACGATTCTACATAGTCATCTGTACAAGTACTGACCTTATCTCATTCTGTGTTCTCTTCCTCTGTCCTGTAGGAATGCTTCCTCACTGACACTTTCCAAGCTGCAGGTGCTCTCTGCAGGTTCCACAAGCTTGAGCAGCACTCAGACAAGATGACGTCCAGGGTCAAGTCCACCTTTCTGGATATAGTTTGTGTCTAAATGTCCTGTAGAAGTGCTAACCCTTTCTCATTGTGTTTCCTACTTCTCTTTAGGAATGCTTCTTCACTGACCCTGTCCAAGCTGCAGGAGCTGTCGGCAGAGTTCAACAAGTTGGAGCAGCACTCAGACAAGATGACGTCCAGGGTCAAGTCCACCTCGTTGATTCAATATACTAGTAGTCATCTGTACAAATGTTGACCCTATCTCATTCTGTGTTCCCTTCTTCTCTGTAGGAATGCTTCCTCACTGACCCTGTCCAAGCTGCAGGAGCTTTCAGCAGAGTTCAACAAGCTGGAGCAGCACTCGGACAAGATGACGTCCCGGGTCAAGTCCACCTCTCTAGAGCTCCTACTCAAGTTCCAGCGCCTCCTCATCCACACACTCTTCCCCTTTGAGGAGGAGAAGCTCAAGGCGTGCTCTCAGGGAACAGGTCAGTACAATCTTAACCCTTAAAGATCCTGCACTTTTATTTTCAGACCTTTAAAAATCTAACCCCTTAGTTGCGCAAGTTAGTATCCATAGATGCGCTAGACTTCAAAGAAATAAGTCACAAGGCTACTTTTAAGTAGATAAAGATAATTTATGTTTCAGAGAGACCACTCTTCCCTATTGAAGAGCTTGCAGGGACCAACCCTTGTAGAACTGAGCTATGTGCACAAACTCAGTATTAGGACCTGGCATCAAGTTCTGCCAAGCAGTTTGAGATGACTTCTGAAAAACATTATTCTAGAACTGCCGTCTCTGTTTCATGCCTGTGAGGATGTTGATTATTTGCCCAGCTACTATCTGACTATTTGACGGTTTTGTTTTACTCTTCTACAGATGCCGAGCTGCTTGGTGCTGGTTCTCTACTCAAGAAATACATCACTCTTCTGATGACCCACATCAGAGACATCATGCCCACAGCTACAAACCTGGCCTCAAGATCTCCCAAGCAGTTTGCTTCGGTCGCTGACATCATAGATTCAGACCTATCGGGTAAACAGAATTTTCATTAATTTTCTTTTTACGTTTGTTCATTTGTTAGTGCATTTTATTTTTTGTTTGTTTGTTTGTTTGTTGTTTGTTAGTTTGTTAGTTCCCCCGATTTGCCCTGAACCTTTACTATAATCATCATTATCATTATCATCATTTCAATTATTGATTATTTTTTTTACAGGTGTCTTGCTGCCAGAGTTGGTGACGTGCCTGGTGCTTCTACAGAACAAGTGTCCCCTGATCATCCAGCGTTGCGGAGCAGTCACCGGCCTGGTGGACCTCTTAGACATGCTGGATGCATTCAACCGCCTGGCTCCCGCCCTGGAGAAGGAGGATTCCGATGACCTAGCCTGGCCTGGCCTGTCTGCCACTTCAAGTGGGTTTCCTTCACAATCTCCTGCCCCATATTTCGTTTTGTGTAGACCAATGGATAATTGTGTTCACCTGCAAATTTTAAAGATATTATTTCTGTTTCCGTTTCCTTTTTTTCTCTGACTTTTTTTCTTCCATGTAAATAATATAAAAAATAACTATCAGTAAAATTTAGAAATAACATAACGTAGATTTAAATTAAATGATTTAAATTATTGAAAGATTATTGTCGTTAGGTTACATGCATTTTATAGATCTACATGTATATCTCCCTGGTTTCTGAGGAAATTTGACTAAATCTTCTCGGTTGTCGAATTTCATCATTGTTAGCTCTGTTTGATGAGACAATTTACAATTATTTTTTGCGGCATGTTTGCAGGAACGCCAATCAGCGTAAATTCCGAGCCGGTGTCTCCGGAGGAGGTCCCCCTGATCAGGAAAGCCGACCTAGAGAACCACAACAAGGACGGAGGGCTGTGGGTGGTGATCGAAGGCAAGGTCTATGACCTCAAAGACTTCCACACTGCGGCTCCATGTGGTACCGACACACTACAACAGTATGCAGGTCAGTAGCAGATAATGATGATGATGATAATGATAATGATGGCGATGATGATGATGTTGTTGTTAGTAAGTAATCAAGGCCTGTGGGTGGTGATCGAAGGCAAGGTCTACGACTTCACAGATTTCCACACGGTGGCTACATGTGGGACTGACACTCTGCAGCAGTATGCAGGTCAGTAGCAGGCAATGATGATGATGATGATGGTGATGGTGATGGTGATGGTGATGGTGATGGTGATGGTGGTGGTGATTATGGTTGTAGTTGTGGTGATTGTGGTGGAGATGCTGATGATGATGGTGATGGTGTTGATGATTATGATTCGGTGGTAGTGTTGATGATGCGGATAGTGTGCCTCTGAATAAGGTACGGTACCTAGATAAATGCTTGATATCTTTATGATAAAAGTTCACTTGAAATTGGGATGAAAGTTCAAATTCATAATTATTTTCATTTGTTTTTCAACAGCTCGTGATGCCACAGAAGCCTTCCATGCCACCCAGGGCCATCAGTCCACAGAGGTGCTGCAGATGAGAGAGCAGTTCCTTGTAGGCGTCTATGTAGAGGTAAGTTTGTTCTCTTCCTCTCTTTGTATGTATAGTCATGCTTCATGGTACCAGTGTAAGCGTTTCATTAAAAGTGATGGAAACTTTGTTTGCATAATATACAGTAGCAGTTTGATGCAATGAAGATAATATTGTAAGAAATAAATGGCATCTTTGTTTGGGATGTACCAAATCACATATGATACTTGTTTATCCAGCACGTATGTAATCCTTGTTGGTTGTTATCCTTCATATACACCCCCTTACACTTTGTATCCCCTCTGCAGCCCGAGCAAGACGAGATCCAGAGTGTCAACAGCGGGGTGATCTCCTCCCCCCTGATGGACACGGAGAGGGCACTGGGCCTGCTGCTGGGCCTGCACTCCTGCCACCAGGCCCGCAGCGTCCCGCTCACCCCTCCCGAGGTGGAGTACCAGTCTTGGCTGAAATCGCGACTGTTCAGCAGCGGGATGCAGCTGGGCCAGCGACCAAGCTACTTTGAGCGCGGAGGCGACGGAAGCAACACAGGTGAGCGCACAGCGGCAACGGCCGGCGGCTCCGGCTCCGACCAACAGCAGCAGCAGGGTCCCGCATTGCTGACATCCCCCAGCCAGGACGCGGTGTCCCCGCAGCTGCACAAGCTGGATGACAACATGAAGTCCTTCTCCCGCTGTGCCTCCCAGGCGGACGTCGCCAAGCCCTTTCTGCAGGCCCTAGCTGAAGGGCGGCTCCAGGACCTCAACGTGAAGACCTTTCTGGCCCAGTGCGACCGCTACTGCCGCTCCCACCACCTGGTGCTCCCCATCGACTTCTCCCCGGCCAACGGGATGGACAATGTGTCGCGCCTGCTCATGGCCTGCATCCTGAAGCACCACGACCTGGGTCATGTGGCCCTGGCTGTAGTGGAGCACAGCCTGCAGACAGAGGGGGTCCCCACCACCATCCACCGGCACCACCACCATGCATTTGTGCCGAGGTCCATTGCCGATGTCTGCAAGGTGGTCTTCCAGGCAAAACGCACGTTGGTCAAGGTAATATGTCTAACAAATATCTTTCTGTGCAGTTGTAATGATCATGCTTGACTCATTCAAGATTGATTGGTTTTGCTGTAACATATTTTCTTCATAGGCCCTGCCCTAGTATTTTGGGGATTCAGTCCTGAAAGAGTTCAGCTATTTTTGAAAATAACTATGTTATATGTGCACCTCAACAATGTTTGTTATAAATATTCCTGCAATTTATCTTGTGATTTTTTTTGCAGGTTTTTTGGTGAAGAATTATTTAGTTGCTCGTTTTTTAATCTTTTTTATAATGTTTTATAATTTGTCTTTGATATTTTCATACTTTCCTACTTCTTTTTGTCATATTTTTTCTTTTATTTCCAGATCCATCAGGAGAGAACTGTGAGCTATGAGGAGCTTTGTGCCCCTGTCATCGAGCGACTGAGGTTCCTGTTCAACGAGCTGCGTCCGGCCATCGCCAACGAGGTGTCTGCCCTGTCCAGACTCCGGATCCTCAACACCCCGCCCCGCTGGAAGAGGATCGTCCAGAGGATGATCAGGGAGAAGCGGGCAGCCGTCTCTGCAGGTATGCATAATTACAAATTTGCAGATTATTGGTTTACTTGAAAATCCATAATTTGGGGGCTTATGATTATATTTAGGGATTGTGATAATGGATAGGGTGAGGATTGGAATTTAGGATCGCGTTTGGAGTTTTGAGCATCAAAGTTAAAGGAATCAAGTAGTAGACCCAAATGAGTTGTAGACCAAGCTAACTCAATTATAATGGGTAAAAACATTTTCGTTCCGATATTCTGATATATGCAAACTATTTCAAAATAAAGCTATGCTAGAATTTGAATTTGATGCCTACTGGCCCAGTCGGCGATATAAAAGCAAGATTCTCTAATCCAAGTGTCTTTAACCCTGGTATCTGATGGCCCCAATCAAAGAACACCATGACAAACTCTGTTGTATTTCATTACCCATTTGGGACAATTACATTAAGCATAAATACAACTTGGTGGCCCAAAGCTGATTGTTTAGTGGCCCTTGCCTCCCAGGCCAGTGGGCTTGTCTTAACTTCAAGCATTGAATAAAGACAAGTTAAATCCTGATTAATACAATAACACCATCCTGATGATTGATTCCAGGAGGAGCCAGAGCAGACAAGGAAGCAAAGCAGAAGACAGAAGATGATCCAGACTCTGCTGCCTCTACACCGACCTCCACAGCCTCAACCACCACTGCCACCCCTACTACCGGCACCACCCCCACCGGACCCTCCCCCAACGAAGGTGTGGTCAAGATATTCCCTGGAAAAGGCAGTCAGCACAGCAAGACAGAGAGGAAACTCAGGGATAAGGTAAGAATAAGTTCATGCTCACTGCCGTAGAAGACATTTAGGAAAAGGGAACATAGACTATCTCCTTTTCTAACGAAGAAGTGGTCAAAATATTCCCCGGAAAAGGCAGCCAGCACAGCAAGACAGAGAGGAAACTCAGGTAAGTTTAAGATGTAGCTTATGATTGCTAAGATGAGACATCACTACTGCCACCACCCCTACTACCGGCACTACCCCCACAGGCCCCTTTCCCAACGAAGGAGTGGTCAATATATTCCCTGGAAAAGGGAGCCAGCATAGCAAGACGGAGAGGAAACTCAGGTAATTCTAGATGTAGAAGAGACCCTGTGTCCACATACTTGTAGCTAGAAGGTACTGTATTCAGCGACTGGTCACATACACTGGCCCCTTTTCCTAGGAAGTAGTGGTCTCAAGATATTTCCTGTCAAAGGCAGCAAGCACAGCAAGACAGAGAGGAAACTCCGGGACGAAGTAAAGTGCCCAAAATAACAATTGAGTCTTCATTCCTATACTAAAATCATTGTGAGATATGTGTGAAAGTGTCTTGAAAAAGAACACTGCTTTCCTGGTTAAAAAATGGGAAAATTTGTGTCAGCTTGTACAACCAAGTACTGTTAAACATTGTCATACTAAAAGGGGTATTTAAAGCAATCTAACCCTATTTCATTATTACCATAAGCCTAACAACAAGGTAGAATGGTAATCTGCACGCTCCAAGTAATTTTCATGGAGTTGGGCATTACTGGTTTCACTTTAAGATGTAACTCAAAATGGGGGTCTAG
>JAUELG010002024.1:0-12335 GCA_031471515.1 Dendraster excentricus | reverse complement strand
TATTCTGCTTCAAAATTATTTAATGCTCTTCCACAAGAAACAAGATTAATTACCTCTCTAAAGCTATTCGCCAGTGCGATTTCACATATTTCATTCGACAATCAGTAAACTGGATCTGATTATGCTTTGAAAACAGCCCATTATTTCGTCTTAATAATTGTTAATACATATATTGTTTTTTAATTTTGTATGTATGTATTTTGTAGTTTAGTGTAAGTTTAAATTGTTTTCCTTTATTTTGTTATGTATACCTTCATATGTTTGATGTTTTGTATCATGTATATATGTGTCACGGCCTTGCTGAAAAGCAGCTTATAGCAGGCTTTTTACCATGAATGAATGAAATAAACTTAACCTCAAACTCAATTACGTAATCATATATACCTGGTAGCTGCTCTGGTTCCGTCACCGGACAACCTAATACGGGGCAACAATCATAAGAAATATGTGAATTTAATTCAAAACGTTCGCAGAATAATTTACAATTTTGAAGAAGAACAAAAACGCTTATGCATGATTAAGTTAGTTATAAAGCATAACTCTTGTATTAACTTCCAAGTTTCTATCGCATTTTATCTTAAGGCCCGTGCAGACAGAGCTGACTCAACCCGATTTGTCTTGATTTCAATGTGATAGGCTAAGTCATTTCCAGCGTCTCGCGACGCACATATTCCCGAGAGAGAGTAAGATGCCAGGTAGGCCAATTCAACACTCTAGCCTGAATTAAACTACTCGGATCGAGTCGAGTCGGCTCTATCTGCAAAGGGCTTTAAATACAACGTTCTTTGACGTTAATGACTTGTAAACTTGATCTTGCGAACAAACCATCCATGAAAATAAAAACAGTAATTTTAGGCTACATTTCTGCTGCCAAATCTCACTAAGCAGCCAAGAATCACTCCACCTTACGTCATGTACATAATTTAGATAGGCGCTTTAGATTACGTAACATTCAAAAAGGGCATTCAAAAGGGGCATTCATAGGATATTTAGATGTTTACCACATACCCGAAAATTTATTGATCTTGTGGAAATGACTGTAACATTTTTTTTAAGTTTAACTTATAGAAAGCAGAAATCTGAAAATAAGGCAATCTATAGACTGTTCTTCCTTTAACGAAATAGTATATCATATTTGAAATGTCCCTGATGTGCTTACGTTCGTGGTCGCAGCCCAATGCTTCTATCCTGACACAGGGGAAAGCATCAAACTCTCTCGGGTAGATGCGGCAGTAACGCACGATAGAGATCTGATTAGGAAAATCGACCCTGGCTAGACTTGTGCCTCGATAATCCGGGTAGTACTAGTCAGAAAACAAAGAAAGCAACCAGATAAAAAATCTTTCAATGGAAAATGTTTAATCTGGACTAAAAAATACAGACACATAAGGTAGAAGCAATACAGTTTCTAACTCCACAAAAATTACTTTAAGCTTCCACGTCACTCTTTTACTGTGTTTTTTGGATTATGGTGATACAATGCCAAAATAGATTTAGACTGTTTTAAAGGACCTGAAAATTGTAACGAACGCTGGTCCACAGTTGATGACTTGTACATGCAAATAAGATTCTGCCGAAAAAAAAAAACATGAAAATAAACACTGTATTGACTAATTTTTTATGCCAAATCTCATAGCAGCCAGTTTTTCCCCCGCCCGCATTTAGGAACCGGAATCGGCAGCGTGATTGAACATTTATTGGCTTCCGTCATGACGCGTCATCGGCAGAAATTCGTTAATTAATCCTTTATTTAGATGACGTCACATTTCGGCGATTAAAAGTGGGCCTTCTCATGACAATTAGATATTTACTAATTACCCCAAAATTAATTGATTTCACGGGAAATGAGTGCCAAATAATTTGTCTTGAGGAAAAAAAGAGGGAAAGAGGGAAAAAAAAGAGAATATAATTCTGAACATTGCTACACGCTGTAGTCCCTTCAAATGCCCCTTTAGTTTGTTGATATTTAACATGGATAATCATTCATTTAAAGTGCGTTAATGAGCATTCATAAACCTCATACACGTGAAGCAGTAATTTGTTGTTTCTGCTGACGCACATGTATCTTTTTCAAGTCCAATGGTTGTTGCTAAGTCCCTTTTAATAAGGATCAGTGCTTACTACGTCTGGGAGTAAATTGTCGTTATCATCAAGAAGGTCGGGGTCAAAAGAAGAAGCAGATGACCCAGACAAGCGTTCCATTTCAACAGAGACGGACAGCTGAAATGATGTTATCCAGGCGTTGGGCTTAGCGCACTTGCGGAGAAGAATTCCGGTCAGCATCTTTGGTGTACCCCTTATCGTCAAAAACTAAAAAATCAAAGAATAAATCAAACTATACATTATAAGAAATTGTCAAATTAAGTAGGGAATAGGTTAAATTTTTTGAACTATATCTATTAGGTAAATCAAACCAATGAATATCCACTATTAAAGGTGTAAAGTTTAGATAACAAGAATAATAGCTGGCATTCAAAAAAACAAATCTCTAGAGAATATTAATTTTTGAAAACAAATCCCGTGTCGCTTTTTAATTACATCTGACCAATGTAACAGTTGCAATGTACAAATAACAAATAGTTGTCTTTTGTATTAGTATAGTTGTGTGCATAACCATTTTTGTGACATAAAAATATACTAAAGTAAAACTGAACATGATGTGTGTATTGTTTGATGACAATTGCTTGCCTGAAGCCATGGTGAATGGTCATCCTCTACCGGTATCCATCCAGTTGTAACGTAATCGAATGAGCGCAGGGCGGCCGAAACGGGGTCGTGACCCTGCCGTGAGGTGGACGCATCAAACACATCATCAGCCATAAGATGCCGCATGTGCCCTAAATCGTTGTTACACACTTAAAGAGAGACCAAACGTAATCAATAACTGTGAATCGGTTTTTAAAAAATTGAACGGCACCGGAGGGAAAATGAGACGTTAAGTGGCTTAAAGGGGTAGTTTAGTTTTGGTAGAGAGGGCGCTGCACATCGAAATTTGTTGTGAGGTAATGAAAGACTTAGTGTCGAATTCGAGAGAACATGCAATTTTAATGACAAAATAAACTTTATTTTATCAAAATCGACCCAGAAACGGCTGAAATAGCAATAAATGTATTCGATCCTATAATTATTTTTGGCCCAAATAATTAGATGGTTTAAAAATAAAATTAAAAATGCTTGCTCTTTTTCAACAATTTTCAAAATCGGTTTTTAATTATTTGTTGATAATTTTTCTATTTAATCATTATTTAAATCAAACATCACATTCCTAATTTTGTATGGAAAATGGTTAAAACTGACGCCTTCCTAGAAGCGCCATCTTGTGTTCAAAATGGCTCTTTTTGAATGATCACATGCTTTTTACTTAGTAATTTTGCCATGTTGTATACTTTTCGAGCATGGTGGAGTTATTACTATTAGTTTATAAGATTACTGTCCAGATTTGGTTAATAAAGTTCAGCCTTACCAAAACTAAACTACCCCTTTAATCAGTATATTTGCTCTCATATACAAGTGTCCGTTAATACAAGTTAAACTGTATAATCATGCCCTGTCAAAACAATAACAAAGCGATGTACGTAATACGAAGCAGTGTGAATAGTGTGTGTTATGGTGGAACCATACTAACTTAACTATCCGCTTCTTGAACCTGTCAATGTTCTACGATTGCCAAATTTAAGAAAAGAAAGTTTTCGGTGTATATTTTCCATAGACCCAGCACTCTTTTCTAGACCAGCCTTGAACTGATTACACTTTGTAAATTACCGTCCTAAAAATTGAGGCCAAAAAAATTCAACGATACATGTTAATATTTGATTTAAGTATTAAAAGTTTAAAACCGAATAATATACAATTCAACTGGATTTGACACGACTGTTAATTTAGTAGTATAGCCCACTCGATTTTCATAAGTAATGGGCAACGGGAACAGTGTGGGCTATATACAAAGTCCATGGCACTTCCAGACCACAAAGGGAACGAGTTAAAATCATACACATCGGAACTGTATGTTAAAGGCATACCCTGGTCATCATCACAGCCAATCAGCTCAAGACGTAAGGCAAACGTAGTCGGTGAGACGACTGTTACGGAGAGACCGTAGGTCCAAATGGTTGGGTCTAAGAAAACCGGCTCGGGGCAGTCCGGCCGTTTCACCCCATTCAACATCTGGTTGAATAAGTAAGAATAAATAATATGATGATATACATGTATTTTCCATGGATACAAGTGTTCAATATTAATCAACAGTTTATTCGGTTCGAATTTTATTTAAATGCATTTTATTCCGGAGATGTTGTTGAGTGGGCGAGTTGCATTTGAGTCGCATATGACTTACGGACATGCTACAATCATATTCCGTTGAAGTAAAACTTGTTTCAAGGATTTCCACTTGTTTAAACCCAGATTATTGAGCAAATATGTGTTTGTTACAGGTTGACAAATGTTCCAAGGTTACATATTGGTGATAATATTTCAAACTATTGTTTACATCCAAATGTTATCAGTTATGTCACATACATGTATCTCTAATTAAATTTACATTCCAAAAAACTACAACATGTGGTTTAATGACCCCCCTTAATGATTTTGATTGTTCACCGTCTACTCCCCGAGGATGTCTCATTTCACGTACAATAATTGAACTAGAATATTAGGCTGTGTCGCATAAAGATTACATTTTGTATTGCCCCAATATGATTTTATTTTTGACCGAATGTGACATCAATCTGTCGGACTGTGTGGTTATGGCCGAATTTGTGTTGTTTCCCCCAAGTAGCGTTTTTAAAACTCTCGATGCAGCCCCCCCCCCCCCCCCTACTCTCCAGCATTGTACACCTATTATAACTCACCTGTTCTGAATTGGCAGTCTCGTAAGCAATCTGCGGGTCGGTTGCCATATCAGGGCGCCAGTCGTAATGGAGTAAAAATGACGTCACGAAATCGTGTTTCTCGCTGGGTCCTGCCTGTAGCACGATGCCAGTAACATGCTTCATAGTCGGAAAACTTACCTGTAATCGAAACAGTAAATCGTATTCGCTTTAGAAACATTGTATTATACGCTGTATAAACAATTATAAATGGAGAGCTAACTTCCAAAAGGCGCTAAATCCACTTTATATGAAAATTTATGAAAAACTATTTATATACATGTATAATCTACGTAGCTACCTAGGAATACCCATTTTACGACAAATAACTCACACGAAATCAAAATATAAGAAATTTAGTTTTCATATTTCCATAGTGACGCGTACCTCGAAAGTTGAAAGTTCTACAAATATAATGTGTCGTCGTTATTATCAAATAACACACGATTATTACTGTTACGACATAAGCTATACTAGCGTCTTTCATTTGATCATCGGGAATATATAAACTGGCTATCGTAGTTTGTGGAAGTAGACGTATTGATAATAATTGCATGAATTGTTTGAACAAAACAAGCTTATGGAATTTAGGTAATATTTCAACGGGTTGGTTTGTATGAAATAGAAATATCGTTCAGCATCAAAGTCTAAAACATATACCGTTATTTTGGGCTGATTGTCATCGGGAGCCGGAATCCACGCAGACGGTCCGTGCAGTCGAGCAAAGTGACCCGCATATGAGCTGCCATATTCGCTCGATGTTGTGATCTGACTATCGTTGACCCAGCGGCCCTCCATACCGAGGGGTGAAGCGCACTCCCCTAGACAAGATAAATGTGATGTTTTTTTAATAAGCGATATAAGACGGAAATGAAAGTTTGATCGCTATTTGGGGTAATAGGAATTGATCAATCAAATGTGCTTAATAATGTATAGAGATTGATTTGCAAACATAGAGGCACTTTTATACATTATTAAACCTATTTTGGTTTACTCAAGAAAATTGTAATTGTCGAATTTAGTTCATACTCAATACAAAAATAAAAAATAAGTAAATTTTAAAAAATGTCTCGTAATGCAGTACCCACATTCATCGCTAGCCCCAGTTTGAACCGAGCTTATTGCAATTTTCGTATTTCACAATCTGGTGCATACTTGAAGTAAAATCTGTGTTTTCTTGTTTGAAGAAATAGTATTTTTTCGATAACTGTTATCGAAGCCCGAAGCCCCCCACCAGTACGGCAGTGAGGGGGTGATTGTTGGGTCTCCATTCGTCATTTTGACATGATTTATTGAATCATAATACCAAACAATGTTTTTTCCCCCGCTACGTATATTTACATTCAAATAACCTTATCATTAAATGAAGGGATATTATTTCACCGCCACTTGTCGTAAACAAGCATTCGTCAAATTACATACAGCATGGTCTATCAAATAAATTGTCAAAATCATAATTAAACTTGTAGAAGGATTATTGTGTTTATCATGTTCACATCATTATAACACTAATGCAGATAATTAAGTTGTGAATAGTAACGGTAATGACTTACCCTGATATACTGTTGCTGGAATTATGCTGCATTCTGAAAACAAACATGTTTATCCTAGTTACTGCATTGCTCTGCATACCAGGTAATCTATTTGACTAGTTCTTCATATGACAACTTTAGAGTCGTACAATTTTTACAATAGTATGTATACTACGTACATGTTTGAAATGTGCATGCTACGTACATATAATCGAACCGATGTACGAAAATAAATTTTAATCAGTAGATAAATAGAATAACTATACAAAGCCCTAGATATCGCATTATAGGTATTCATTTTCTTACACTACAGGCATGTTTATACAACTTGAACAAAGCATACACTATTTTTTTGTCTGTGGCACTATGCTTTCATATTCAATGTCTAATAAAAACAAGAATAAATCAAAAACGTGTATTCCAGTCCGGATAGAGACAGCTATTGTTAATCGGAGCCTATCAAACATGTTAAATATTGACCTCGAACGATCTCCGACTGGCACTTCACTGTAAAACCGGAGTCCTAAGGCAGCACCCTCTCTACCAATGCTAAACTACCCCTTTAAGCGAATTATATTTTCATACTTGCCCAGTAAATGCTGACCGCCTGACCTCTATTCAAAATATTGTATGTACATGTATGGTGTTTTAATCATCACTGTTTTCACGACTAGTGTACATATCAACAAATGTCACAGCCGATTAACATGCATTCATATCCATGCAAAAAATCGTGAAAAACTTGTTAGTTAACGATTCCTCCACCATGGTAAATAAACTTAAAACATGTGGCGTATTGAACATATTGATACAATGAAAAAAGAACTCACTGATGGTTTTGTAGTGAAAAAAGTCCCGCTGGTAGTCAGGAACAATTGACACGTTTCTATCATCGTCGATGTAAGTAGATGACGTCACAAGGCAACTCCCCGTCCGGCTGACGGAGAAGCTTCCACATTCAAATCCATTCTCTTGTGCGCAGAGTAACGCGCACCGCTCTTCTGCCCGTAGCGCGCCCAACTCGTGGGATTTGGTGCGGATAATGACGCCATCTGGCCACTGGAGGGATGAGTCGACCAATCGAGTGAAGTCGGAGAGAATGTAACTTTCACCTGAGATATGAATAAGATTCACGATTATTTAGAAAAGAATTGTTTTGATGCCGACATTGTTATAAAGCCCGTAAGTAATGTCATGTCACAGCCATTTTGATGTGTGTTTATTTAAACGTAAAAAGGGAGCATTGTTTACTTCTGATTAGTGTGCTCACTATCATGATCATCATTATAATCAATTATGATGATACCGTGTTCTTAAAAACAATGAGCTAGCAAACATCAGTCTGAATTGCCACTCATCACTTGGTCATAAGATATCCATTATAACGTCTATACATCACACAATTACATGTACGTAGTTTATTAGATATAAAAAATACAACGTTTATTAATGTTTCACCAGTATTTGCCAATATGTACATAGTTTATAGATGTAAGAAATAAAAACTTTATCATTGTTTTGTCAGTATCTGCCAGTATGTTTTTTTTATACCCTAACATCTAAGTTGCTTAATTTTGTTTGTTTCATGTTAAGATTTCTAAGCGCTTATAGAGGCTCTTTGCAATAAGCGCTGTATAAATCTATTAATATTATTATGATCATTATTATAATTATTCGTATTATAATTATTATTATTATTACAATTATTATTATTATTATTGTTATTATTATTATTATTATTAGTATTAGTATTATTATTATTATTTAGTATATCCGCTTTTGTTATGTTAATGAGTGTTGTGAAATTTTTAGCTATAATCTCGGAAATTTTTCTTAATTTGCTCTTAATACATTAAAGATGAAAAAAGTGATATTTCCATTTTTTATTTTTGGTCCCGGGGTACATTTTGTCGATTTTAGAGATAATTAGCTAATTTGCATATTTCTGAAATTAGGTCAGGGGTCATTATTTTAATCTAGGAATAGTACAGTAGTAATCAAAACAATCAAAATAAGATAAACTGGGGCAAGGAATCCATTTCCAGTGCTCATTTTCATGTGCCGTATGGGCAACGCCGTTAAATCCAAGATGGCTTCATAATTTGCATATTTATGAATATTATTGATTTATAGTAGCTAAATCCTCTAATAAGTATTATGTAAAAGGCATATATATTTTATCATGCTCTTAATTTGTATTGAAGATACTTTAGGTCGATTGCCACCTTGGTAACCTCTGACGATGCCTATAATTAGCCTAATTTGATTATTTACCTAATTTGCATATCATATATCTCTGTGTATATTGTGAAGTCAGGAATTCAAAACAACGAGAAATAACACTTTTCCATGGTTTTAGGGGGGCAACGAATCCATTTATGGTACTTATTTTGACGTATCACCTCGGTAACCCACATAAACCCAAGATGGCCACTTTTTGCAAGCAAAGGAAAACTGCTATGTTTCACTTTAACAGCAATTGTTTCATAAAACTGCAATTGTAATTTAAGCAACTATCTACATTATAATAACAATATTCTAGATGCTAATTCAATACTAGAAAGTAAACAAATTATATAGTTTTATACATAATAAATGCTGTTAAAGTGGCGCATAGCAGTTTTCCTTTACAATGCTTAAGGCGGCCATCTCGAATTAAATGTAGGTTGCTGAGATGATACGTCAAAACAAGTACCATAAATTGTTTCGTCCCCACCCCCCCCCCCCCCCCACCCACAAAAAATAAAAAAATAAAAAAAATGAATAAATAAAAAAATAAATAAATAAAAATAAAAACATGGAAAAGTGGAAAAATTGGGTAAATAATCAAATTATGCTAATTATAGGCATATTCAGAGGTTGCCAAGGTGGCAATCAAGCTAAAGTAACTTCAATATTCATTAAGAGCATGATACAATATATATGACCTGTACTTAATACTAATTAAGAGGATTAGCTAAAGTACATCAATAATATTCATACATATGCACATTAGATGAAGCCATCTTGGATTTTAGGGCGTTGTCCATACAGTACATGAGAACGAGCACTGGAAATGGATTCATTGCCCCAAATTACCCTGTCATGATTGTTTTGATTACTACTGTACTATTTCTAGATGGAAAATGACCCCTGACCTTATTTTAAAATATGCAAATTAGCTAATTATCTCTGAAAATTGCCCGAATGCACCCTGGGACCGAAAATAAAAAATGGAAACATCACTTTTTCTCATCATTGATGCATTTCAAACAAATTAAAAACTGTTTCCGATATTATATATGAAAACAATTACTGCTTATCATGAGCCGATAGACTAATTTCTATTATTATGATTAATACAATTATTATTATTACAAACAGAGAAAGGCCTACTCACAATTCGGTATAAGACAATAGTCCCATGCAACCGTGCCATTCTCATCTTGATACACACACCACGGCCTCGATCCACCGTCCAGATTCCTACAGTACGAGCCATTCAGTCCTTTAAAGGAAGACGAGCAAAATCGATAAAATAGTTCATGAAAAAAATCGTAATGACACATTTTCAGAATTCAACTACTTCATAAGCACTATATCGATTGTAATAGCAAATGACTAGAAGGCACCAAGAATTTGTTTTATGTTAAATTTTGTTTGTTATGTTCAATGTTAAAAGGGCAAAAAAAGACTATGAGGTCTTAGAATCGTTCCCAGGATTCCAACGACCTTAAAATGATGCATTTTGCGTGCATTTGTCTTACATTCATAAAATGTAGACGGGAAGTGTAACAATGGTTACCGAAGGAGCTAATATCAAATCATATCGTCCATTCCCCGTTCTCATGCCGCTCTTTCCCTTCCCCGCCCGCCAATGTAGCTTTTACTGTTTAAGTCATAGACATCATCTGAATGACGCACATGCAATAATATTAATTGTAGTATTTCACAGCATTTCATACACATTTAATAGCTTAACCATTTACCAGTGGTATCAGTAGCATTGAAAAGTTGTCCCGCGTTGCTCCATGCCATGCAGCGGTATCCACCCTCGGTGAATGACGCCAAACCTACGTAGTCCGAGCCATTTGTGAGTGAGTTATAACAACCCGCGTGTTCTAAATTTTACGAATTGGATCAAACAAAGGAAAAATTACCATACATAATGAAGTAAAACCTAAATGAGAAAAGGAAAAGGGAATAACCCGGGATTCGAAATTTGAGGCTTCGGGATTGTTTGACCGGTGTTCTTACCAAGATAGCTAGAAAAATCCTGTAACGATATTTGTCCCTAAAAAACATTTTCGTTGCCCTCGATCGTGAGCAGCCTTTTGGTTTTGCTTTGCTCAGTCCTATTGTGAAACCAAATACAAACTTTTGAAAAATATATAGTCATATTATTATTCGTACGAAAATAACGTTAATAATTGTAAATATTAAAAAGTCCATACTTGCGGTTATAGTTTATAACCAGCCGAAGAGAACACAAGGCACAATGCTATAGTTCATATTTACCATCACTCATGTTTACAAATCTATTATTCACGTATAGCTAATGGGTCCATAAACCAAACGACGTTGTCATAAAAATATTCCATATTAGCGAACTCCAATGCTGAACTTTTTCAGTGATAAAACTCATGCATCGTGCATATTTTCTTATTAAGATGTGGATTATTTGTATTCAACATTATAAATACTATTTATTTGTGATGTTGATATGAAGAATATCACTTCATCGTGCTTGTTTCGTGTACTCACCGTTGCAATAAGGAACTTGACAATCCACGTTGCTACCATTGTACTGACACTGGGGCGAGTACCCCGCACCACGTGTAAGTTTACACAACTGTTCGTCACCGATGTCACCTGTTTTTAAGACGATGGCATTTTTTATGAATACATGGCATTCTAATATGGGGTAAAATTAAATGTTGCAAAATGCAGCAAATTCTTCAACAGCGTCCCCTCCTTTATAGAGGAAAATGAAGAGTTATGAATCATGTTAAGTAGGTCATGCGTGCATGTCAATGGTGTATGATCCTTTTCTTTAGAAGATGAAATCAGTCTAAATGATTTTAGGGGTGTCATAACGTTTGCCTATGTTGTTAGGAAGATGTTTGCTTTGTTTCACAGACTAATTGAGAAATTATGATTATGTTTAATTTGCACAAATATTGTTGCAAACGAATTCTCAATTTGAAGGTAGCGTTCAGTATTGGTATTTTCCAAAGCCCCATAAAACCCATTACATATTCCTAACAACATACACTTCCTCAAATTTAAATAGGTACATTTTATTCTCCAAAGAAAATTTTAATTAAAAATATCATGCAATTCGACTAAATGATAAAATATCCATAGCAGATGTCATAGCAATGTAAAGCGAAAAAGAAGCTTTCTTATGATACCCAATTCGTGAACGATAATTAAGTAATATGAGAGATATGTACGCTCAAACTTTTATTTCGGAACATTATGACGAGGGGTATAAAGATCTATGCCAAAATGCAAAGTTAACGCGTGATGTTGAAAATATATGTCAGTCCGTTGGTTGGGTTCACTCTCAATCACTACCATATATCATATGATAGTATATGTCTATGCATCTCAGGTTCCCATTAACAACCAGCCAACCGAAATACAAGAATAAAGGATAAACGACCATGTTAGATTTCCGTATATACATGAATCATTGTAATATTGATTGCTAGATTATCAAACATGTATTCCATGGAATGTACAACTTTGAAGAGCTAATTGGCAAAATAATAATAATAATAATAATATGACAAATTTATATAGCGCTTACTGCAAACAAACCTCTAAGCGCTTTAGAGAAGGAAATTAGAGTACACGAAGTAAAGAAAGAGAGAGTAGTTGAGCTATGACTGATAGTCATAATGTTGTTTAAAGAGATGTTTTTTCAGATTATCTTTGAATGAGTCAATTGAGG
>JAUELG010001913.1:0-12336 GCA_031471515.1 Dendraster excentricus | reverse complement strand
GCGGCAACGCGCGAATTCGAATGACCCTAAATGAATTCGATTGAAAATAGTGCAAAATTGAGCGGGAAAACCTATACTATAACCAAAAAATACAAAATTCCTGAGAAAATAGATTTTAAATAGTGCATGCCAATTACTGCCCAGCTCATCAAAGAAGGTATACAGTAGGTTTTAGATAATACACAATTGGAAACATATTTTTTCAATTTCATTTTCACCAGAAATATATAACGGGTTGGGAGCAGGCCTGCAGGGGACCGACTTTAACAGGGCCCCAACAGAGGGTCCGGGAGACGGAGCCCCGGGAAATTACAGATTTAGACAATGTTTAACTCTTTATTTTCAACCCAATGACCAGGTTATGAAATGAAAATCATTTTCTTGATCAAAATATACATTACCACTATATACAGCTCCTCTAATCCGAATTTAAAATGTTGATTATCCAATTTGCTGTGCGTTCAATGCTTGTGGACGTAATTGAAAGATAGACCATTTTATATTTACGATCCCCTCTATGCATAGGCGAGCGATATTTCAAAGCCATTTACCTTGTGTTTGTTTGATAATTGCGTTGCCGAACATAATTGAAAACCTTGAATCTTTCGTATCCAAAAATTAATATTACAATAATGAGAAACTACAAGAGCTCGAAGCCCGCATCAAAATCGAAATGTGCAGTGCTAAAAAGAGAGGCACTTTTGAAAGGCTGATTATTGACGTTTTGTTTATGTTCTTCCCTCTTTCGCATAATATCTGCCGATGTTCCTCTTCATCCTCAAACTTCTAATTGATATTTTGTTTCCATAATTTTGATAACTTCTCACATTTGTTCATTATTAAAATTAAATGTTCGATCTTGAAACAAGTGTCCTGAATCCATTTTGTGCTAAAGTTTAATACACATAAATGATGTCATTGATAAGACAATTTATAATATTACATTAATATACATCAAATAAACAGTACTCTTGCTACTCAGTCTATTCTGAATAAACATATTTGAGTAAATAAATAAACAAATAAATAAATATTTAATAACATCTTTGCTTACAAAACAATTAAATTTGTTGTTCTTTAAAGATGTTCCACTTGGACTTGAGGCTAATACCATCTCTGATTCGAGAATGACCGCATCGAGCGAGGCCAATGGACTGCATGGAGCTAGACGGGGGAGGTTGAATGTTGTGGCTTCCAGTGCAGGAACTGGAGCCTGGAGCGCAGGCGCTAATAATGTACACCAATGGATCCAGGTAAGAGCCGGTGTGACAGGGTTAATACTTAATGGTCCATCTATAAGGATAATTGGCACTTTAAAATCCGATTCTAATATATAATCGCCCCACACACATACACACTTTTTGCCGCGTGCGATGGTTTGGATAATGCAACACTTGTGATAATATGATAATAATAATAATAATCATGATAATCATACTTAATAATACTTGTTATATATTGTGTGTATCAGAAACGTTGTTGGATAAAAATATAACCGATAACATGATCTCAATATATGGGTATAAATTTGAAAAAAAAGAGACAGAGGAAAATAAGGTGGCGGAGTTGGGGGTTAAATTAAAGACAAATACACATACATTAGAAGATTTTATTTAGAGTCTAATGAATTTTAATGGTTGTGGTTGGAGATTAAGAAGTCAAATGCAAGTTCGCAATAAGTTCCGTCACATATATATAGGAAATTCAATGAACATAATCTTTATTTTTAGCACTTATAAAATACCAACGTCAATAACTTGTCGTTGTCAAATAATGTCATTTTATTGGGAGATTCAAACTGAATATGGTAACAGAAAGTGGGTTATCAAAAGCAAATAAGTTAAAAAACCAACAAGAATCAATCCACACAGTACGTTAAAGTGATCCAGGTAAAGTGTCAGAAATTGCACAGAATGACACTTAAGACTTCAATCCTATATTAATATAATGGTGACATAAAATTAGAAGATTTGTGAAAGTTTTAAAGAAAACGTCCACTGTTTTTCTAGTAAAAAGGATAATATTGAATGCATATCTTATCACTGAATCCCGTAGATTTGCCGCAGTGATATTCGTCCGTTTGATGATATCCGCACGTCCCGCAGTACTATGTACAAAATGTACATGTGCGCGCACGCACAAATAGCACGGCGGGTTCCCGCTGCCGTGTCTGTATCGGGAAGGTGATTGTGTGGCCCGAGCTGCGTCGGCGGGACGAGTAATCAGATCGCGTTGATCTATAAGCTATCAACGCGCTCTGCGTGTATACATTACAGTGCATGCATTGTTCGACAGAAGGACACCGGCCAATTTTTTTAGCGATGACATTTGAATTCTGTTATACTAACAGATTTCAAATAAATGATTATTATCGTCATACCAAAGGGACATTTGGAAAATCAAACCCGATTTCATTTGTTTCCCCCTCTAAGCTTAATATCAAGATAGAAGAGAAACGAGGAAGCTCCAAGTGCATTTCGTGGATTTAGACACTTTACCGGTGGGGCTTTAATTGATTTGATAATCACATTACATGTTAACAATATTGTTCAATCTGGAGTGTAATGTGTAGGACTAAAATAAGTAGTTTTATATCATTTAGCTTTTTTGAAGGACAAAGTTGTTAAAGATTTTCTTCAAGTTTACTGGAGTAAATTGTATTATGATATCTCTGTAGAAAAATGGTGGAAGAGTCATGGACGGACTTTCAAACCGAATTTGTTGATTTAGTTGTTAATTAGCCGAAGTATCATGGAATCAATATTCACCCAAATAACAATAAAGTGATTATTTTTGGTCCTAAAAGAAATTTGCGTAACTTCGTTCTTTCAATAAAATATAATGATAGTGAACTAGAAAATGTTAGTCATATTGAATATTTTGGAGTTATTTATACTTCACTCTCAACTAGTATTGATACTATATGTCTGAGAATATCACGGTTTATAGAATGTATAAAACGGATAAAGGTGCTTATAAAATGATATTATGCACTCATTTTACCCAACATAGATAACTGCTCCACTGCATGGGGATCGACGCTGCTCAAAGTCAAATTTATAAAAGATACATGTACCAAAATTACAAAATCGATACACGAGACTTGATTTAAATGTAAACCACTTTACATCTCAGTGTTTTGTGTAATATGCACTGAATTTGCCAATTGGTGGAACACAGAATAAAATATAATTGTTGTGTGACCATGAATATAGTTCTGAATAATTTTTCTCCAGTATAAAATTGATAGAACGGGTGTAACTCAATACACTTTGAGAAGCCCTATAACAGTACCATATCCTCGTACTGAATATATGAACAAATAATTTGATATAGAGATAGTCAGTTTTAAATAAACTTTGTATTGCCATCCAACCTTGTTCTTCACTAAGTGATTTTAAAAAGAAATTGAAAATAAACATGTTAAAAGGTGGATAATAATGATAAACTAATTTTGTATTTATTGGGTAGAGTGAACGGGGTAGATGGATGCATGCTGATGTATCTTTGTTTGTATTTCCTTCTAATTCATGATGTATATTTTGAAATGCATAGATCTTTATTTTGAATTGTAATGTAACGTGATTTGTACGTCACATACTTTGCCCCATTGTTAAACTGAACGTCCTATCCTGTATTTTTAGAAAAGACATGAATTAATAAATAAAAACAAATTACAAATAAATAATGAATATACGACATATTCAATATTTTAACCTTTAAAATGTCCGAATTTTCAGGTCGACATCGGCTTTCCTTATCGAGTCGTAGCCTTGGCAACCCAAGGACGTCAAGACTCCAACCAATGGGTGGCTAGCTACAAGGTCTCCTATAGTATGGATGGTGTGACCTTTGACACAATTCAAGATAACTCTGGATCAGATGTGGTGAGTATTAATTTATGGCTCAGACAAATTTAAATCACATTAACAACCTACTTGAAATAACTAGGGCTATTAAATTTTTGTCTGTACCCTCGACTTTGTTTATCTTACATGTGACTTTAAAGAAATATAACGTGTTACAAGTTTGAATTACCGTATTTGCCGGTGTATTAACTGCACTTTTTCTGGTGGGAGAACCTCCAAAAGGGGGCGGGGGGGGGGGCGATTAATACGCGGATTTAAGAGAATCTCACACGCAAAATGCCTCCTTGTTCAGACATCTTGTAATGCCGTATGAGTACATGCGTCTCTATTAAGTAGCAGTTATCAATATATACATTTTCTCTTATCAAAATAGTTGTTAGTGGAAAAATCAAAATTGCATATTTGATTAGTAGTAACACACTGTTTGTCATGCATATACATAGACACATCTTTAAACCGAACAATTTATAGCAGGCTACCATCAAACTGGAAAGGTGTGACTTGACATGGAAACTGAAGAAAACATACTTCAAAATAGGCTGATACTCATAAAAGTCATTTGCTAAAAAAACTCAACGTGATTTTCAATAAGATTCTCTCACATCACATGTTTAAGAATAGACTGTACTGGGGAACTCCCTTTTCAGTTGGAAGAGTAAATTAATTCGTAGGGGTGTTCAAATATTTACAGGTAAATTATGTTGAATATTTAGCAGATTCCTGTTAGATATTTCGTTAAAGACAAATAATAAAAAAAAAAACTCTCTGAAAAAGGGGACATTTTGACGATCTAAAATTTAAGTATTATAATATGAAAATATGTGTAAATGACAATAAACTATGATAATAATCAGCACCTCAATATGTTTTCTAAGTGCAGGACTCACTACTGACCATAGGCGTACTCACGGGGGGGGGGGGGTTCAACCCCTCCCATTGGCCACAAAATTACTGTTTTGGGGTTTTGACCCCCCCCCATTGAAAATTGTTGTCGGTATGGAGAACACTTTAAATTTAGTCTCGACCGTCATTAACCCGGTCTCAATCACATATGAAAATATGCAAAAACAAAATAGCCTCGACCTCATAAATTGGACCAGACCTGGCTTCGGCTTCCAAAAATTGCGACTGGACCTAGCCTAGACTTCGAAAATGTTTAACGGTCCTGGTCTTGGACTTTTCCACGACTATTCTCCCTCCCCGCTGACAGGATTTTGTATACCACCGAGTCCTTGTCTAAGCATCTAAATTTGAGACCGGTCCTGGTCATGGTCTCGACAATTTTGGAGCGGTCCTCGTCTCGGCTTCGAAAATGTTCTATGACTACTTAAATCTTAATTTAATTTAAGGATAATTCTAAATTAATAATAATAATAGTAATAATTATTTTAATAACAAACATTCAAAATTATTTAACAATAATAATCATACTAACAACACTAATAAAACATAATCATGCAAAATTAAGCTTATTTAGTACTTCTAATAATAATTGTAACTACTTTAAATTTATTCAAGTTATTATACTGATAATCATGTTTAAATGATACTTTGTGGTGTACTCTCTCGGTTTTTTTAATAACCCTGTCTCCAGACGGCGCACACGACGATAATCCAAACTCTAAAGTGCACATTTTCACACCCTGCAAAACATCTCAACAGTCAGTACAATGATAATGAGGAAGCCTGTTCGAATGAAAAAGATTGCATCTTCTAGGTTAAAGACCACCTCATTGGTTACCTTTATATTAAAAGAAAACATTTACTCACTTCAGGGAGTGAAATTACACGTGCACTTTGTGTGCTGGATTGATTGCAGAATGTATCCGATAACGGAGTCATGATACAACATTGTAAAGCGCATGGAGATGATTATCAATCGTGATGTGCGCTATATAAATCGAGAATAATAATACTTATTATTATTACATAATATTCTTTCGAACGGACAGTAGTGTGAAGGTGAAAGATCTACAAATCTATCCAACTGCGGGGCCGTTACGAATATAAAATATCTGTCATGTGCCCTACTAAAAACAAATAAATGAACTGTCACCATTCTCTTTCTTTGCATTGTTTTCTCTCCCACTTTTTCTAAATGTTATCTCGTCAGTGTTATCGATAAAGAACCACCTTCATTGGTCACCTCTATATTACACAGCAACATACAAAATTACTTTCTTTATTTAGGTTTAATTTAATTTAGAATATGTTCATTTTTTGCTGCCTCTTTACAGGTCTTTTCCGGCAATTATGATCGCAATACCGTGGTTCGGAAAGCCTTTCCCGCACCGATAGTGTGTCGTTTTTTGCGTGTGCGACCAGTTTCCTGGTATGCACACATCAGCATGAGAATGGAGCTTTACGGAAATGGTCCCATCGAAGGTGATTTAAATATTTTCTTATATCGTCTGCTTTGTGTGGTGGTCCGGTGTCTTTCGTAGCAAGCTCTCTTCCTTGCCGTTGCTTCATATTTTGTGATATATTCTGCCAAGCATGAACCCTCGAGGAAATGCCATGCTCTACTCTACTTGTAAAACATTAGAATCAACGATACATAGCAATACATCCATTTTATTTGTCCAATATTGTTCAATGACTGTATACCCTATACAGAGTGTCCCAGATAAAGCGAAACCGGGTATCATAGCACAACATTTATGTTATTTTCCTTGATGATATATATATATACAGCGTGTCCCAGATAAAACGAAACAGGGTTTCATAAGAGAATTTTTTTTTCGTAATGAATAATTTCTGGGATGAGATATACAAAAATAAAAAGCACAATTTCCCTTCTTTTATTTGATGTACAACTTATGGCACATAATTCAGGCGTGGCTGAATAAGTACAATGGAATGTCTATTTGCACACAGAAATTAAAGTTTCGGGTGAGTTTGTAGGGTAATAAATCTACTTAAAAGAAGCGACACACACCGCATAAACGTCATATTCTTTATCTTTCATAATGACACCTCATGATTAAAAAATAGATGAGTTATGCCAGAGAACGAGCACAATGAAAAGATACTTGATTTTAGCTCAAATTAATGCTTTTCCTGATCTAGCATGTTTCCCACGTTTTCCCAAATCCCCGTGTTTGTATAAATTCACTCATGCATCAAGTCTTTAAGTCAGGAAAGCTGAGCGATACGGTACGGACTTCGCGACAAGCTACTCATATTTTGGACTTAGTTAACAGGCACCTGTTACGCCACTGTTTCCATTCATACGTTCTATATTTCATTATGTTTTGTACAGCATCATCTTGTCCAAGTATGTTCCACACTGCGTCTTTTTCTTGTATACATGTTCTCTCCAGTAGTCTCCAGTAGGTACAATACTATTCTAAATCCTTATCAGAGAGTTTTGAAACAATTACATTTTACTAATACTGCATTGTATATTTTCTATCTTGTCTTTTTGGTCATTTTTTTCTTACTCATAATTTGTCCGTATTTGTCTTGTCGTATTTTCCAAATTTTGATAATTTCATGTATTTTCACATCCTACAAGCTTTGCTTTTTAGTGAATCGCTAATTTTTTACTTGAAATTTAAAAATTCATCAACATCCGTTTACTTTCTGTTTTTGATTTCATGACATGATTACTTCTATAATGATGTCAAAATTCAACTCATTGAATCTTGATTAATGCTTATATCAATTCAAATGTTTACTTCCAATGTCATAACTTACTGTTAATATTTTCGCATAATTATGTTGCTGTAACTTATTCAGTGTATGTACCTTGTTGAAAATGTAATAAACTAAACACGCTTCTCTCGTATCCGACATCTACACAAGTCCAGATTATGATATATTAGGCCATGACTTTGCACATCGCAGGGCCTTCTCATTTGCAGCCAACAAATTTTCTTGACTACACCTTTCCTCAAGGTTAGGACATTGAAGGAAATGTTGCATTGATCGTGACAGTCTCAATTAAAGTGGCGTGGCAAACCAGACGCATTTCATCATCTGTTCATCTGTAACACATCAACTATTCAACTAGTTAACACATCAACTATTTGTAAAGCATTTGACCTAAACATATTTCTACATAATCGATATCAAATAGATCAAACAAATTTTCGGCAATCGAGACTCTAATCAATTCCAAATTTGGCATGGTGATAGATGTTCATAAGCTTTACAATATTACGTATTTTTGTTTTGTTTTAATTATAATATGCTAATTAGAGCTAATTAGTTATGCGAAAATTGTTTTTTTTTGTTGCATTTTTTGAATACAGTATTTTCTAAATTCATTCGATGAATTGAAAATCATTGATTCATTTTTCAACCATTTGTAACCCAAATTAAATGATTGCAGTTATTAGAATAAACACTAATGAAGGTTTTGTCTTTAGAGGAAAAAATTACATTTCCATAGGATTTGTACACAAATTACAAAATTTAGCGATTTTCGAGCCGACGCTCAGCTACATAAGGTAACGTGACTATTTTATGGCATACCCGGTCGTCGTAAATTTGATCTCGAAAGTTTTGCAAGAGTTCAATAGAAAAAAAACATTGAAGTGGCGCGGCAATATCTGCGTGCGTTGCAAAATTATAGCAAAAATCGTGGATGGGGGGGGGGGGGGGGGGCTAAATCAACCCCCAGTCTTTTAAGTGTTAAAATATTTTAATAATTATTTTTCATATTGCGAAGCCCTCACCTCTAAAAAACCTCTCCAGAGGAGAACAATCTATTGTTGACCTGTTGTGACATCATCAATCATTCACTACTCATATACAAAGGAGTTACCTTCAACCAAGCTGAGTGCCTAATCACGATAGCATCACACGGTTGAATATAATATCAACGTACATACATGTACTTTCAATTTCAATAGCTGCTGCTATGCCAGAAGAAAAGCGCTTAGCTATTGGATTTAAGTATGCAGGGCATGCTTTCGTATGGATGTTTTTGTACTTTCATTTTTTTTTATCTAATGGTAGCTGACCAGTGATTGACAGATGATGTCACAACAGGTCAACAATAAAACTTACTTAGAAGGTGGGGCTTAGCAACATGAAGACAAATAAATCATAAAATGTTTAAAAGCATACAAAGAAAATTTTGGTCAAGTCGTTTACAAAATAATACTAATACACTACACTAATACGGATGAACAGAAGTCAACATGCATTGGTTTGCATGCAGGGCCCCTTTAATATCCCCACTTAAACTGAACATTGAAAATTTGACATAGAGCTACACACATGACAGAAGGGTGTTCCGTCACACCAACCAAAGCCGAGTTCCATTGAAATACACTGAGTGACGTTTAGTTGACAAAACAACAACATGTCTTGTTCGTTTTAAAAGATATTCCACTTGGACTTGAATCTAATGCGATCCCTGATTCGAGTCTGACCGCATCAAGCGAGTACGACGGACAGCTAGGGGCTAGACGTGGGCGATTGAACGTAATTAGTGATGATGAAGGAATGGGAGCCTGGAGCGCACGCATTAATGACGCAAATCAATGGATCCAGGTTAGAATATATGTATATCAAGCTTCTCATTAAAAATACATGTATAGTTCAGCATAAGTAAACTATAAAAGGTTAATAATTATACATTTTTTTATTGTTTGATAAGTTATTTATTTTGAATTTTGAAATGTTTAAGATTGTGCAGAAAAATGTTCACTGATTGGTTTAAATTATGTATATTCATGGCGTGGTATTCTGTAAGTTCATCCTAGAGTTGATCTTAGGAGTTGCTCTTAAGATCAACTCTAGGAGCTCCCTAAGATGCGCCTAAGTGGTATTCTGTAAGTTGCTCTTAGGACGATCTTAGCATGAATAATGAATACTTAATCAGCGCCCTAAAGATGTAATTTAACCAATCAGACTTTGCCTCTTATATTGATTTAACTCTGGGGGCGTGGCTTCTGTTACTTGAGTTTCATTGTTTCTCCGCGCACAACAACGCACGACGCGAGTTTCATTGTCCACCGAGTGCGCGTTATCTTCTCTTACGCCAAAGACTGTAGAATTAAGCGTCTTTGCTTACGCGCTACTAATTTTGCAAAATATTGTTGCGTTTATTAATCAATGGCAAAGAGAAGGTAGGGGCAGTCTTATATTTTAGGAGCGCGCGTTGCTCTTTTTGCAGTTACAGAATACCTCTTATCTAAAGATGCTTATTTGCATACAATTTGCATATTCCAAAAGTTGCTCTTAAGATAAGATCAACTTTTCAGAGTTCATCCTAAGAGCAACTCTAAGAGCAACTTACCGAATACCAAAGTTGATATTAAGATCAACTTCACTATCTAAGATCCTTACAGAATACCACCCATGATCTTTTTAGAAATATGCTTGAATTTTTAGTATATCGTCCAATTCATTTAAGACACATCATGTTCTCGTGGTGGCAATGTGCATTTATATATCACATTTTATTTAATGTCACTGTGACATAACATGATACACCAACAAAAGTTGTTGACACTTGACAGTACATATATAAGTATAGATTTGAGTTGTCATGCAAGTGGACATTCATGCTTGGTCATGCTTGTGAAAAATAACATTTTGATGTAAATTGCACGTTATTACAAAATACTTATTTAAACACTTAACATTGTCTGCTTTTTCAGGTAGCTTTCGGCTCTCCATATCGAGTCTTCTCATTGGCAACACAAGGATGTCAGGATACCGACCAATGGGTGACGAGCTACAAGGTCGCCTATAGCATGGATGGTGTGAACTTTGACACGGTTCAAGATGACTCTGGATCAGATGTGGTGTGTGTTTGTCGTAACATCGCAAATATTGTGTCTAAAGAAAAGTGTCTAAGAAAAGTTTTACATTTTACATATTTTGTATTGATCTGTTATCATAGTTGTATAATATTTATGTTGAAAATTGTGCAATACTATTTCTAAAAAGAGGGAATATTAAATGGAAGTTAAGTTTTTGGTATAGAGGGCGCTACACAAAATAATGTTTCTTGAGATGAAAACTTTGTGTCAAATTTGAAGGAGCAAACAACTTGAATGACAAAATAAACCTAATTCGATTAAAATTGGTACACAAATGGCTGAACAAAAATAACAATTTGTAGACATTATGGTGAACTTATACGATAATTTTGGACAGTCGATGCAAAAATGAAGAAAATGATTTTCTTTCGTAAAATGTACAAGAAAGGTTTTTAGATACTTGTTGATAATCTCTATATCTAATCACTATTTCAATAAAGCATCACATGAACCAAATTTCAATTCAAAGGATTGTAACCCATTCATTTTTGAGAGAGATCCCTGTTGATCCTACACGGCTTTAAAAAAAGTGATAATAGGTTTTTACTCGGCCATTTGTTATTCTTCATTCATTTGAGCACGGTGGAGTTATAATAATTAGTTTGCAATACAGTTTTGGAGGTTCTTGTTACGAAAATTAAGTTTTAACCACACTACCAAAACTCAACTCACCCTTTAACAGTACTATAGTACTCAATTAAGAAATACTACAACACGTTTTGCTGCCTTTATATAATAAAACAGCCTTACCTAAATTTGTGTCGGTTTTTTTCCCTTTTGGTCGTATCTTTACAGGTCTTTTCTGGCAACTATGATCGTCATACCGTGGTACGGAAAGACTTCCCTACCCCTATAGTGTGCGACTTTCTGCGTGTGCTTCCTGTGACTTGGCAAGTACGCATCAGTATGAGAATGGAGATTTACGGATACGGTCCCATCGAAGGTAATTAATAGCAGTAACGTTATCCTCAACACTTGCTTGGACCTCGTGTGCTTCTGTCATCCCATGCAGGAGCCGCGAAAAGGTTTTGAAAGTTTGTGTGTGTGTGTGTGTGTGTGTGTGTGTGCGTGTGTGGGTGGGTGTGGAGGGGGGGGGGATGCTGACCACAACCAGGTCACATAATAAAAAGAAAAAAAAACACACACACACACACACACTCTAAACTTTCATGTACACATAACTCAACATATCGGTTGATAGCCACATACCTCTTTGGTACTGTATATTTGAAGCTGAACCCTCTGTTCCAACAAAATCAACTATTTAGAAGAAATCGAAGGGAGAGACAGAATGATGCGAGATAAGAAAAGGGGCGTCATTTTTAAAAGTTCGGGCAAGGAACTGCTTCGACTTATGCGATGCAAATTTCATGTTTTGATATGAAAGTGTGCTGAGAATTCGATCGACTTAGGCGATAATTCGACTTACAAAAATCGACTTATACAGGGGAATAACACACAAAAGTGTATAACAATAATCAGGACTTTTTATAATCGTCGACTTACGCGATTACTCGATATATGCGACTTCGACTTATGCGGAGTTGACTGTATATACGTATGCATATATATATTTCACCATCACATGAATCGTATTTGGTCAGATAACATTTTATATGGAAGTGGAAGTGGTGTGGCAAGATCGGTATAGCGCGTGCTTTCTGATCGTAAGACCTTGAGTTCGA
>JAUELG010001802.1:0-12345 GCA_031471515.1 Dendraster excentricus | reverse complement strand
AGAATATAAATGTCTCAGTGGAGTTATATATAACTCCAGTTTTAAATAAGTTGTGTCACTGCTGTGTAGAGTAAGTTCATTATGCCAATTCAAAATTATGTATATGTTAAAAAAAAAAGTATTATAATTATGTTAAAAAAAACAATGTATATGTCAAAAAAATATATATTAAATGTGAAAAAAAAAATGTCAAAAAAAAAAGAAATGATTATGGAAGGCCAAGACAGGAAGTTAAAAAGGCTAAAAGGCATCTGTCACACTTTTGTGTGATTATCCAGTTCTTCTAGTACTGTAGGGATTTATCTCTCGAGTTAGTTTTTTTCGTTAACCCACACGCAGAAGAGCACCTTCCAAAATCTTTCTTTGCACAAGGCAAAACCACCCAGGTCCTGAGGTTGTGTAAAGATTGAGTTGGTTTGTTACACAAATAACAACTTGCCTGTTCCTGTGTGTGGTAAAACGGCAACTCCTTGCTCGAGATTTGAATTTCAGGCGGGAAGGGAGCTGGCGGTCACGTGACTAGATGGTTCTGAGCGAACGTTGAATTCATTTTCCGTTCAATCAGAATACGAATGGGATTATTTTTTTTAAGGAAAGTTGAAAGCAAGTCTGCCGGTGGCATAAAGAGAAAAGAGGCACAGAGAAAGAAATTTAATACTGTATTATGGAAATGCATTTGTATTTTCAATTGATTTTATTAATTTGATTGAAATATTTTTATATGAAATGTGTCACTATTTTTAATATGTCATGGAGTTGAACTCCAAAATGGAATATATTTTGAAATTTGAAATCAAGTTATGATCTGAATGATCAAAATTATCTTGGATAGAAAGAGATTCAGAAATGCACAAATGAAATGATGAAAGGCATCCGTCACACTTGTTGGTGATTTAGTCAGTTCCTCTCGTACTGTAGGGATTTATCTCTCGAGTTAGTTGTTTTCGTTAACCCACACGCAGAAGAACACCTTCCAACATCTTTCTTTGCACAAGGCAAAACCACCCAGGTCCTGAGGTTGTGCAAAGATTGAGTTGGTTTGTTACACAAATAACAACTTGCCTGTTCCTGTGTGTGGTAAAACGGCAACTCCTTGCTCGAGATTTGAATTTCAGGCGGGAAGGGAACTGGCGGTCACGTGACTAGATGGTTCTGAGCGAACGTTGAATTCATTTTCCGTTCAATCGGAACACGAATTGGATTAGTTTATAAAAGGAAAGTTGAAAGGAAGTCTGCCGGTGGCATGAAGTGAAATGTAAATTAAGGATTAATATAATTGTTGTTATGTTGACTATTACATTGTGTTTTCACTATGATGAAGACGCGGTCTTAAACATGGTTGATAAATGTTTATCTAAAAAAGTAAATAAAAGTCTTCCGAAAAAAAACCCTGAAATAATACATTAACATTGAATTGCAAACAAAAATAAAAAGAATGTCGAATTGAAAATGCTGAAAATTGGGAAATAAAAAATAAATATATCTTGAACCTTGTTCTTGTTGCCATTTTTTCTGAACCGATTTGATCTTTATTGTTTCTGTCTTTGAAATTGCGTGCTCTTTCACATTTTATACTTAGTTACCTCACGAAAAACGTATTTCTCAAAACGCCCTCCCAACCAAAACTGAACTATCCCTTTATTGGATGTTGGTTGTTTACTATTTCATGTTACAGTACAAACAAAAAGTGATTATGGCAGTAAGGTTTTAAAAATGGAAAATAAATCCAGCTGACGATTTAGATAATCCGACTCCTCAAACGAAACTAGATTCACAGACACTTAGCGACGGTTCGCCTGATCATATTCGTTAAAAATAAAGATGCATGACATTTCGAGGGATTAATCAACTCATCTAACTTTTCTACGGAAAATGTTTAATTTATATGTATAATAAACACACACACACACGTTCATACAATACATACACACATACAATACATGCACACATACAATACACACACGCATACATACCTACGCGCACATAAATATGCAATATCCCCTCCACATCCCCCCCCCCTTTCACAGACCCCAAACTTCCCCAAATCCCTAAATCTTCCTTTCAGATTTGTGCCTTCAGCCTTAAGGTATCTTATCCATATTCCTGTTTTGCAGGTAAGTCGCTCAAGTAAAATGTAAAGCAGTCATTATGACAAAGCGGATCAGAAAGTCCATTAGTACGTGCCTCAAATTAAATATAGTTTTATGCAAGTAGGGCAGTGAATTGGCTATTGGGGAGACACAACATCGTAAGCATAAGATGCGGGAAACTTCGTTAAAAAGCATGATCATATAAGAAACCGTAAACAAAAATGAAATTAAAAAACATGCTAATAAATACTTTCCATACAAGAGATAGATGTGGTAAATTATGTTTATTTGATTCAAATCTGCTGCCTAGAACAATAAATACCATTTTATGATGTTTCATTAAAAAGATCACTTTATTCATTCTTTTTGGAAAGCCTAATCTTCATCTCATGTGAAAGGGACTGAGTAATATTGTCAAAATCTTTAAAAATTATTTTAAATTCTATAAATTTCGTTTTGAGGATTTAGTATGTTATGAGAGAACCCTTATAAGGGTTCTCTCATCAAAGTTACTAGATCCCTTTAAGACCGTTGGCTTGCAAAAAAAAAAGAAGAAAACCGATGAAGGGGACTCGCTCCCTGTAATGTATCATACAAAATAATGCAAAGGGTAAAGCAAGTGAACATGTTAATATGGAAATAAGTCGACATGTAGACATACCGAGTGTGGTAATCCAAGTGAAGATTCGTAGCTATAGCAACTGTAGGCTTCCCGTACTTATAAAGACTTAAAGTTATCAAGTTGTTTTACATTTTAGTGAAGATGGCAACTAAAATACATTATTCATATCATCAGCGAAGGATAAAGAGGATCATGACGTCTAGGAATAAGAGTTATATAATATGCCCTAACTTTTCCAACCAATAAAGATGTTTATAAGAGATTATAGGAAAAGGGGTCAAGAATCTGTTCCTTCGAAGGTTCAATTTTTATTGGGATTTTTATCATGACGTACATTATTCCGTATCAATTACAAATGGTTCCAACGCGCATTTTGTATGCCCCCTCCACCGGCCACCGCAAAATTTTCGCCTAAGTTTACCCTTCATTTTAATTTTCTTTTTAAATCCTGTATTGTACAAGCTGGAGAAAACTCTGAGCCCCACCGAGCCCCAATCAGGTGCAGCAACTGGCGTCCAGATAAGGGCGTTGGTTGATTCCCCGGAAGTCACTCTACATTTATGCCACTACTAATTTGCACTTTTATGTCATGTCTTTATGCCACGAACATAGCACAAAAGCATATTCCTGCACTCGATAAACGTTTCCAATGGCGAACTAATTGCGCTATATATCTGGCTTTTAACTAGCATTATGATTTTTGTATTGCGATATATAGGTTTAAAATGGTTCAGAGAATCGAGACCACCCCTCCCGCCCCCTCTCCCTAAACACACACACACGCACACACCCTCAACCACTGGCATCCTCTTACTGTAAGCGGGCAGTTTCGTGGACATTCATTTTTGCTTGTAACTACTTTTAGACGGCAAGGCTAGTAGAGCAGTTGCAAGAATGATGAGCCCCGCCCCAGCCAGGCTTAACCAACCGGGAACTGTACCGTAGAGGGCGAACTGCAAGATGAAAGACGCCAGTATGTTTGAGTTCCTCATCAGTGTGACTGGAGCCGCCTTCTCTCGCTGTAAGGCCCGCCCAGCTAGAGTCTGAGAGGCCGCGCCTGAAAGCAAAGGGGGTTACAGAGATAAAGATTATACGAGAATTGGAAATTGATTATAGTCAGTAAAGAAGGTGCCCAGTGAAAGGAAAGTTTCCGGCGCTTTGAGCGTTGAAATGCTCAAAGCTTTAGCATATTAATCATAGTCAAATCAATGATTTGAATTTCTTTTTAAGCAAAGAGAGAGTGGTGAAATATTGACTGATTTGTACTTCTACCTAAAGCAAGAATATGTATAAATTGGTACCCGGAAGGAGAATTGAGTGCAGCTAGTGTGTATCTGATAATTGGGGTAGTAATAATAGTGATGCGCCGTGAGTATCGAAAGACGGAACGTGCGTTAATTAAGTAGACAACATTATACAAATACAATGTCTACATTAGTTGGACCTTAATCAGGTTATGGCACCCAATATGTATCTCGCGCAGAACTTAAAACATAATTGTATTAGTTGTGATCTACAGGAGAGGGGGTGAAATTGGATGAGGAAAATGAGTAAGATCAACATAGAATCAATCCGTCCTCGCTTAATCATGTTAATTGGCTTGGGAGGAACTGACATGACAGTATAAAATCAACTCAACATAAGCGTATAGGAGCACATCTTTCACAGGGTGGGGGGGGGGGGGGCTGAAATCTTTTTCCCGCATTTCACCTGACAAGCACACAAGCATACAGGTCTTAACCTCTTAGGTGCAAGGGAACTATGTCCTTGATGATTCAGCCCGATAATAATGATTTTCCGGAATGCGACGAGTTTAATGCGAATAGATGCGTCGTTTTGCTCGAAAATATTATAAATTAGCTCGATTATAATGTATTAATATGACTTTGCCCGAATATGACTTTATTTTTCTCGTATATGACACAGTTTACGCATATCATGACACGATTTTGCCGTAATATTATGACACTTTTTTTTTTAAATTTTAAGGCAATTTTGGGCCCGAATATGTCCGTTTTCAATACTCCATAAGGTTGTTTCAAAAAGTTCCTAAATTGATCTTAGCACGAAGGGTCTCAAATATTATGGAAAGCCATTAATGCCTTGAAAGAGTTTTGTATACGTTATGTTGAAATGCATAAAATTTTTATTCAAATCATATACTTTCTGATTATCAAGAGATTCATGAAAATACTTCTGCAGTCAACAACGGTCGGTCTATCATCAATAATGCTAATTACTAATGCTATTACAATAATGATAATAATTACTCACCAAGTAAGGCTTCTGGAATCAGGTACTTCCAGTCTGACATCGGTGGTATCCCGAACGTGCCAGTACCGACCATCACAGCACACGAAAGCAACGAACTTCCAAAACTCGTGAAGATGACGATAAGCTGCGGAGGTATAGATTTCGAGAGCTTTCGCGATATGACGAACGATAGTGCCGCGGATATGGGCACGAGTAAGGCCACGCCCATGTAAAACTTGTCCGTAGATTGGTGCGTTTCTGTCGCGTCCGACATGTTCGATGGCTCGGAGATGCTGGTTACAATGTCCATAAGGAACTGCGGCTTGTAGATTAGAGCTATACCGCTCCATGCTAGAACCGTTAGGTAGGCGTGTTTCAGTTGCCACGCCTCCCCTATCAAAACCACGCCCAGCAGACCGGTGAAAACCGGCGTAGCTCCGAATATGGCGGCGGCGTCGCCTGCATGCAAGAAAAAGGTAAACAGCATTTTGATAAACTATCCCTAAATTAGTCAGACACATTTTACCGATTTTTATATCCAAGTGTGTTTGTTTTGTTTTCATATCAAGGTTAAAAGTTCGTGTGCGTATCTGTTTTAAAATGACTGTATTTGAAAGATATTAAGACCGAAAACCTCGGGACACACATGTATATAGACGGAAATGTGTTATAATCAATGTACATTACCTAAAGGTATCCGTTGATACACTGCAAACATAGTAGAAACGACCACAAATGAAGATACACATCGTGCAAGCAGCCATCCAATTGTTCTTGGTGGCTGTTTACACAGCCAATCACATGGCTTGTGGCCTTTAAGCACCGCCCACACGAACATAATGCAGCCAATCAGAATCCCCCGCGTGAAGGACATCTGAAGGAACGTCGATTGCTTGGACAGCTTTGCCATGAGTGAGTAGAGTGATACGACGAGGCCGGAGATAAAGGAGAGGAGGAGCCCATTGTTCCAGATTGACGTGACCACGCCCACAATCCCGCCCTGCTTTCTTGGCGTGTAACTTTTGTTACCAATTGTCGTCATCGCTTCAGTTTTACTACCTGGTGATAATAATTGACATTGTTATCTTCGGCGGGAAATAAAAAGCTAGAATAATTTACATGTACAATCATATGGAGGACAATTTTAGACTTCAAATATGGTTTAAATAAAAACAAAACAAAACATCGAACGTTGTAAATATACTTAAACTAAAATATATACCCGCGGGAAAATAATTATTAAATAATCCTGATACATTTCATAAAACAAGTCTGAAATGTAAATTATACCACTATGATGTATACTCTCTCACTTCATCGCCCCATCTCCTTATTTTGAACCATTTAAACTGGAAAGGTGTGCAAAGAAAGTTGTAATCATTGTTGGCTCAAACTAGTTATAAGGTTCGGTGATTATGCTTACCCGTATTAACGGTGCCAGGAAAGTTATCGGATCTCGTTGGCGAAGTTATAAAAAAAAATGAGAACTAGTCGTTGCTTGCGAAATATGACGCCAGGTGAAATGGTAAGGCGATGATCGCGTCGTTGCTGCTAATTACGTGGGTCACGTGACCTGGTCAGAGCGAAAATTCACCTCCAATCCAAAATGTACTTGATAGGTAAACACAAAATGGGATTTTCGAATATAGAATCAGCATATGCAATAAATTCCTTCTGAATACGATTTGATAATGAAGAGTCCGAAGTTAGTGCTAGTATGTAGTCAAAATTGAGGTGACGGGGACCTGCTATATTACATGTATATGAATAGGAAGGCAAAACACCTAGCCATGTCCCTTAGTCATGATAGTACCCGGCTTTCCGATATTTTAATGACACTGGAATATATATACCAGCAACAGTTGCGTTTTCATATTATGCTGACGTTCGAAGGAAGTCACATTGCAATGGCGTGCACAAAGGGGGGAAGGGTAATGTCCATTGGCTCATCCGTTTGGCTCAGTTATCTTTTAAAAATATATTCTTAATGATTATATTATAATGTGTATTTTCAGTTAGTGCGGAGCTGAAGTTGTTTTTGTGAAGACAATTGGCACTATTGAGATCTATTTATAAATAGCAATTATTCGAAAGATTTAACTTCATTATTATTTTGAGCCCTTGCGTACTATATATATACACACAGTGACTGCCAACATTTGATGAGAAATTGCTCTTATTTGAATGATCGAATCGTCAATTTGGGCGCTTTATTGACGAATTTGACCGGAAAAACCTCTAAAGTACACGCCATATGATAAGATATTGCGTATTTGTTTGAGTTTTTCTGCAGTTTCAACAATACCATTATCGTTAAAAAATAAATGAAGATACAAAAGATGATTTGCATTGTAATGAATATTGACTAAACAAATAGAAGACGGAAATGATTCTGATCACGTTTAATAGGGTCCCAAAATTTATGACAACCAAACACTCGAATATGCGACAAACGATCAATTCCCAGTATATCGAATAATATAGCTAAAGATCATTCATGTATATATAATTCAAATAATACCACCTTAAAAGGTCTTCGTAACATTGTCCAAATTCTCAAAATCAAATTTGAATTCTAGAGGTTCCCTCATATCATGTTGAATTCGTCATACAAACATGGGACAGGTTTCATTTTTTTTTCTTCAAAATTTCCCGTCCGTTACAAAGATATGTACGATTTAAATTTTCAGATAATAAATTAACCGTTGAATTTTAGATACCGTGTTGAAAGTGAGTGAAATGAGTTCATGGATATCACTTTACACTTTCGCTCATTACTCGGCCATATAACACTAATTTAACTTTAAATATTTGCACAACACCCAGTGGACATTTGCCCACTGTTTCTTCATTAAAGTTCACGCTACCTCGATGTACGAAATGTCTCAAAATTAAAATGCATCCAGTCTAACTACATGTACATTACTAGACCTTACACATTTCTCTTATATCGTGTTGTTTGCGGCTAAATGTAATGCAAGAAATTAATAAAGGATTCCATTTGTAAACGCCCCCTTAGTATGACAACATCTATCATTGAAAATCATTTAGCTCTAGAGTGTTAATGTATTTAACGGTATTTCAACTCATACCCGTTATATACAGTGATTTATCTTCAAAGCTGACGCAAAATGTGTTTGTTTTCTTTTTATACAAGGAAAACTGTGGGTTTTTTCAACTAGGAAAGCAGTGGATTTTTTTCAATTAAACTTTCACATACAGTATCGTATGGACATATCTTACAATGATTCTGGTATACAGGGTGGACCAGAAATAACGGAACGGGTACTTGCCATTCTAAAGACTCATGATGCCCGCCATACTGCATCGAGTAACCATCCACCGTGCGCCATTGTGAGTGCATGTGCGTTCAGCTGTGCATAAAGAATACGGGGTAATAACACAATGGCGCACGCATTGAACGTTACTAGTTGCTATGACGGGCCATCGTGTATCTTCATTATAGCAAGCACCCCGTTCCGTTATTTCTGGGCCACCCTGTATAGGGTTGAAGTCTGAAATGTAACTTTGGCCACCTTTAACGATGCCCCTAATATTAATCTGATAACTTCAATGTTGTCTGCGGATTCTACAGTAGTAAACAAAATAATAAGTATGTCATATATTTTTTTTTTTTTAGATTCCAACATAGGGCCAACTTGTTGTCTGTATTTCAAAAAGAAAACTATCATTTTTTCGGTAGCTCGATGACGGCATTATGTTTGTTTTTTTTTTGTACTGAGCTAATCATGTTAATGAAGTACCACAGCGTCTGATTTGTTTTTACTGAATGATGTATTGTAAAACACAAATCAAAAAGGGCACCTACTTAATATTAATCTACATGTTTGAAACTATAGCTAAGATCTTTTCACGAAGCCTAGCCCAGGAATCGCTAGCAGAGCCGTGGCAAGAATGATGAGCCCCGCCCCAGCTAGGCTGGACCAGCCAGGCACTGTACCGTAGATGGCGTACTGCAAGATGAAAGACACCAGAATTTTCGAGTTCTTCATCAGTGTGACTGGGGCCGCCTTCTCCCGCTGCAAGGCCCGTCCCAACAGAGTCTGGGTGATGATAGCTGCACGTCCATGACCGTCCAAGTAAAACATACGAACAAACGATAGAAGATTTATTTTTAATTAAAAATATTCCAAATGTGTAATTCAAAGTGAAAAATAAACAACGACAGTAATTTTTTGTCTCATATATTTCGATGAAACATGAAACAATAGCTGCAGAATTATATTTAGTTTTGAATTATTTTTTTTTAAAGGGATCCAGTAAACTTGATGACGAAGTGATGATCAAATGTGTATTTCTGTGGAAGAAACTTTGACAATGTTTATGATGTTGTCGAGTAGATTTTCACTTTATTTCAAAACCATTTTTATCGACAATCCGACAAATATTGTGTAAATTATGATTTTATTTTGTTCTTATCCTGCTACAACTTTGAATCGAGTGTTGAACTTAAACTTCAATTATCTCAGAGATAATTGAAGTTTAAGTTCAACACTCGATTCAAAGTCCATGTCATTTTCGATTTTCCTAAGATATAGCAATTTTCCCGTACCGATAATATTTCAGAATTTTGAAAATCGCATTACAAACTAGATCATAATCATGTCCATTTAGACATGACTTGTGTAAAATTTCGATAACAAATGAATGTCGTATGACGAAAATGTAATGTAATGTTGCATTTACTGTGTACATAGTACAAATCCGAACACTTCATTTATTAAAGGGGTCTAGTAACTTTGTGATGAATGGTTGATGCAATGTATATTGTTGTTATCTGATATGTCCAGCGGGTTTTGTATGAAAATTTCAAGTCAAATTGACGTCGCATGGCTGAGTTATATGAGCAATACCTACCTAATAAAAATTCTTTAAAATTGCTACGGTTCTTCATTTTTGTTCATATTGAAAAAAAAAAAACACCAGTCCTACAATTTATGCAGTAATACCTACCTAATATGACATCAGGGATCAGATACTTGCAGTACGTCAGAGGCGGCAACCCAAAGGAGCCAGTGAAAACCATCGCAAGAAAGGAAATCATCGTAAACCCAGAGTTCTTCAAGCCGGTGAGCAGTTGCGGCGGTAAGCGTGCCAATTTTCGAGTTATGATGGCCGAAAGGGAGACCAGCACGGGCACAAGAAGTGCCCCGCCCCAATACAGATTGATGTGAACTTGAGCATGGTGATCCTTTCTCGCGTCTTCCGAATCGCCGAATGGTAGGATACTGGATAGGAATTGAGGTTTGTAGATGAGCGCAATACCACTCCAGGCTAGAAGCGAGAGATAGGCGTGCTTCATTTGCCACGCCTCCCCTATCAAGACCATGCCCATCAGTCCGGTGAAAACCGGAGTAGCTCCAAATATGCCAGCGGCATCACCTTAAAGGTATGAAAATATGAAAGCAAACATAGGACAAAACAATGACAGTCATAACAACAAAGAGCCAACATTTATTTGATGTATATTGGATATTACCATTTTCATGGGATAGGCGGGATAGCTAGTACAGCTCTGGTCAAAAATGCTTTGAGTATTATAATCTGACATGATCTCACTCGCAACGTCCTAAAACAAAAACTACACAACCAAAATTACTGTTCTTTGTGTGGTTGTTCATTTGAAAAGACAACGTATCAGATGGACATAATACCTGTGTTACTATATTTTGGGAAGTGCCCCGTTCCGTTTTTTAGACCACCCTTTACAATTTATAACCGGACTAGCCGCATGTCAGCTTATTAATATACATATGATTCGCAGTTATGGGAATACAATTTTTTATAAATCAATCAATATTAAACATTAATCAATATTACCCACCAAGTGGTATATGTTTGTACGCCGCAATCGTTAAAACTATAGCCCCGAACGCCGATGCTGATTGGATGAGTAGCCAACCAAGCGTTCTCATTGGCAGTTTTAGGAGCCAATCACGTGGCCTGTCTCCCTTCACGGAGCTCCATGCAAACATGAAGCAGCCAATCAAGATCGAGCGGCAGAATACGATCTGTAGGAAGGAGGCGGGGCCTGTGTTCAGCTTGGTGACTAGGGCGTTGAGCGCTATGGCGAATCCAGAGAGGAATGATAGACAGAGTCCGTTGTTCCAGATCGAGTTAGCCACGCCCTTAAAATCCTCGGAGTATCCTCCCTGTTTACTTCTCGTCATCTTTTTTTTATTCAAGTCAGAAAATCATCATTATAGACGTCTTCATTTGATTTTGGTACATAAGATAAAAAGCACAAATCGAATCGTGCACAAATAATTTATATAGAGTATTCCATAATGATGTGTACTACTTTTTAAATAATCAAACTAATTGATTCAAACCTTAACATTCAGCTTAAATTACCGGCATTGGCATTTTATTTTTCACTAACTAAAAATAGCACTAATATAAGGAGTAAAAATAAACTGAATTAGAATTCAGCTGAAAATGCTGAAATTGGCAGTTAACTCATGCAACATTTGGATGCAGAAGATATGATTACTGGTATAAGGTAGAGCGCTCTGTATCATTTTTGTTTTTGTTTTTTGTTCTTTTTTCGGTGATTTGAAAGTCCTCACTCCGAATTTGAATTTAGTGATGTTTACTTTATATTGTCAGTGAGAAATGTCACGCGCGAATTATTATAATAATATATACACAGCTCAAACATCCGTTTATATAAATATTACAAAACATATAAACATAGAGAGAATATATATATATATACAAAACAGTAAAAAACATATTTAGAATAGTTCATTCTTACCTTTTGAAGTGTCGAGTACGATTCCAGATAACGTTAGGAGTCAGACTAAATAGTTTTTACTTGTCTCTTTTTAATCCAATGATCGTGTGTAGATTGCTATTAACGCCTAATTCAAAGGGATAAACATTAGTCTGGAAAATGAAGACGTGATATATCTAAATCAACTGACACAAAATGTATATATAAGTTATCTCTAACAATCAGCTAGTTTAGATTCCTTCCGTTGGCAATGATATGAGAGTGAATACCAGCATGATAGAATATCTCAACGAGTTTATTACATTATATGGCAAAGATAACAATTGACTTTGTTTATCATTGTCAGTGGCGAAAGGAGGTCTAAGTATCTTTCATCGTGTTTAAGCGCACTTATGTGGGGTATCCCCCACCACCAACACACCCATCATTACTGATTGGGGTGATACGCCACCCTAGCGTCATTGGGGGAGACATCACGCTGCGTTTCTTTATTTGTTTTTATCATTGATTATTATTTCATTGTTGTGGTGATACATTATATAGATAGATAGAAAAAACTAGAGAGAGCGATAGAGATTGAGAGAGATCGATCAATCTTTCTAGACCTGTGACAGAATTATATT
>JAUELG010001581.1:0-12357 GCA_031471515.1 Dendraster excentricus | reverse complement strand
TGTACTCCAATTTAACAAGATATTTGCATAACATTATACCTATCAAAGACACTTGAGAATTCATTCAAGCGGAGTAAATGTCCATGGAACAATCATGGTTGAGGAACATAATTTTTTGGACCATTGAATTACTGTCATCTTCATAGCATTTCCTGCGGAGCAATTGTCACCGCAGCGAATGTCGTATCTCCGGAGCATATTTCGGCGGAGTAATTGTCGTATAAGCATTGTCGCATATATTCGAAGCATTTTTCGGCGGAGCAATTGTCGCCGGAGCAAATGACGGCGGAGCAATTGTCGAATCTTCGGAGCATTTGTCGGCGGAGCATATGTCAGCGGAGCAAATGTCGCGGAGCATTTGTCGCATTTTTCGGAGCAATTGTCGGCGGAGCATATGTCGTGTCACCGATATACACAAGTGGTTGTTAAAGCGTGTTTGAATATATAATTATCATAATAATTGATGCCCTACACTAGATATTGACGAGTGTGCCCTCCAGAGTGACGACTGTTCTCAAACCTGTACCAATGAAGTTCCTGGCTTTTCATGTGGATGTGATCCGGGCTTCTCCCTTCAGTCTGATGGCAAGATGTGCATGGGTTAGTAATTGTGATGTAACAGCTGTCCCATATCATAATCAGATTATCCATGTATCAAATACAATACACAATACATTACTGATGTATTGACCTGTTCTCTTCTAGAGTACTATATTGTTATACAGTAACCATAAGCCACTAATATGTAACCAAGTGATGAGGTTAAGCAGATCCAAGGGAATCATATGAAAAAGGGTTATGTGTATCAACCGCGACATGTATAAGCATAGGATCATGTAGGGCGTACGATGTAAAAAGGTTATATAGTACACATAACAATCATTTAATTAAATTATGCGAACATACCTATGGATTTTGTTTTTGTAAGTTTTATGTTGAAGTTCAAAAGTCATCTATAGGTTGTCTTTAGTACGCTAGTACACCATGGTATCAATACCTCGAAAGTCACAAACAAAACCAAGTAACATTGAATTTAATGGTTAGACATTATGCATATTTTCCACGATTCATATTGTTTAGCTTCGAATATTTAAAAGGTATAAGTAGCACATATTATTTTGCAAATATCTTATTTATGATTCCTAGTTGATTCAAACTCAACGTGCTCTTCTGCCAGTGTGGCAGATACATGTGATGCCACTGCTGTGTGTATCTCGTTGGATGGGATTACGTCTACGTGTGTATGCGAGCAGAGCGGATACCAGCTTGTCGGGAATGCATGCTATGGTACGTTATTATTAAGCGACACACATAGGAGTTGGTGGTATTCGACGATTGCAATTTACACAAGTTACCAATATCAGAAGGTTCTAATATTCGTTAGTGAAGGTTTCTCTAACCATTTTGATTGAACTTTACTGTGTATTTTGTATTCAAATAAGCGTTATAACCATGTCCAGAGGACTGCTTTCACGAGCTGCCAGGTAATAAAACTAAATCATGTTATATATACAACCTGTACAGTAGTACATGTATCATGTTTATTTTCCGATTTTTCAGATATCAATGAATGCGTGACGACGAGTCTATGTGAGCATGATTGCAACAATTTCCCCGGCTCCTTTGACTGTTCCTGCAGGGATGGTTTCCTACTCGATTCCAACCTACGGAACTGTTCTGGTCAGTATCGTTGCCTCATAACAATCAGTAATTTATTGAGTCATGGACCATGGCTTAAAACAAATAATATAATCACAAAGCAACAACTATAAGAGTAGCACAAATGAGGTGGAGAAATTAAGCAATGTCATTGTTTGGATTTGAAATGTACCTGATGGTCATGGGTAATAATAATAAGCGCAGTAGAATATATATAAATACTTTCCATGCTCTATAAATGATTTAATATTATTATTACATGTACTCTAGTATTATACAGGCGTTTATATAATAACGTGATAATTAAAATTATGCTTATAGATTTGTAGTTAAGCACAAAATATCCTTGTCAGTTGATTTTTAATACTAAAAAGTAATCATAAGGATTTCGGGTTGATAGCATACTACATAACACCATTACCAGCTACAGTCCATGTCAGTTGTACCCTACATAAAATGCACATTTTATGAAACACTAATTGTAACTAAAGTGTATTTAATGTAATAACGAGTTAATATTATCAACTAGCACATCATCATCAGCAGTTAGTGGAAATCACATGAGTATAGGTTGAAAGCAGAGCACGATTTACATTCACAAGTTCCTTCCTGATGGAGAGGGTAGGCATGCAATACTCGTTATAATTCTTACAGCTTGCAATATCGCACATAAGGAAATAGTTTCAATGTTATCTGTATTCAATAAGAATGTTTGATCTTTCACTACCTTTTCATTTTGCGAATCGTAAATATTTATCAATGAACATCATTCCTATAGATAATGAATTAACGACATTTATTGCAAAAAACTAACAATTGTTATTCATGTCAAGGAATTATGGTCATCTCTTAAAAGAAACCGAATAATAATATTGACCCTAATCATATTTTTCCATTAACAGACGTGAATGAGTGTCTTGATCCGTCAGCGTGCGTTACCAATGCAGCCTGCACAAATACAGAAGGGTCGTTCACATGTCAGTGCAACTCAGGTTATACCGGGACGGCCTGTGCAGGTTTGTTAATTAAGTAGTGATGCTGGTTTCAGAGAGAAGCATGAAATCATGCGATGACCAACTAAAAAGCCTGGCGTACTTCTTTGATTTTCTATACACATCACTGAAATTGGGTATTCAATTGTTGGCTGCTTGGTTTGTATTGTAGCTCACTAGCTGACATCCGTAATAACCAATTGCTTCAACTTATATGAGAGATATAATATCAATACTTTTAATATAAGTTTATTGTTAGTGGAATCCTTGTCGGTTGTATAATACACTATGTGTGTCACAGTAACTTAAGTTATAATATGTGCTGATTTTTATTAGGAATGAGCATTCTGAATTTACTTCACGTTAAAAAACACATATATTTCCATCTAATCATTATATTCCAATAAACCTTCTAAAGATATCAACGAATGTAACACAAATCCATGTGTGGAGAATGCTGTGTGCAGCAACACGGCCGGATCTTTCACATGCGCCTGTGCAACAGGGTTCACCGGAAGTGGATTAACTTCCTGCACTGGTGAGTAGTTCTGGTAATTCGAGTTTCAACTCTGTGAGTGCAAAATTAAATTGCAAGACATTGAATTAGTCAGTCCTTCAGACAAACTAAACGAATTGATGGTTCGCATTAAAGCTCGGTAAGAAGTACAATATATTCCTTTTTTTTTTTCAAACCTGGTATTCAGCGCCTCTGGCTATTATATTTCTACGGTACCCTTCACCATGTTTATACCAAAAGTTGATATTAACTACCACGAGAGATTGTTTGTGACTACCGAGCAGATTGCACATTAACACAAAATATGGTATTATGCTATGGACTGTATTTGATATATTATGTCAATATTTACGTTTGTTACAGATGTGGACGAGTGTTCAAGTTCCCCTTGCGACATTAACGCGGATTGTACAAACACGGCGGGCTCCTTCACGTGCTCCTGCAATGAAGGATACTCTGGTAGCGGGCTGGCGTGCACTGGTAAACTAACTGATTTGATTTAATCCAATAATCGTCCACGATCTTAGCAACACCTATAATGTAAACAATATGAAATTCTTTTAATATACATGTAGTTAAATTGGACAATTGAGCACGACCAAAAACCGCTCTCTTTTCGTCACCTGCTTTTAACAAATTGACAATCATGTGACCATACACGTTGGTGGCATTCCAAAATACTGCAGTGGTTTATACGACTATCACACCTCTATCTATCAAAATTAAATTGTGAGTAGGGAGGACAATTACTAACAAAGAGTAGTTTAGTTTTGGTAAGGCTGAAAATGTGTAAGTAAACATGGAGATTATTAAAAATTAATGATGATATCTCCACCATGCTTGGTATACAATATTACAAAACGACAAGTAAAGAGCACGTCATCATTAAAATAACCATTTAAACACAAGAGCATAAAAGGGCATTGATTTCTAACCATATTTCATACAATATTATGAATGTGATGCTTTATTGAAATAATGATTTAATCAAGTGATCAACAACAACTATTTAAAACACGCCTATAATTTTGTTTAAAGTGCAAGGATCATTTTAAATTGATGAAAACAAAAATCATCTTATTATTTGGGCCCGAAATAATTATGATATATGATATATACATTGATATTTAAGCCATTTCTGGGTCAATAGTCGTGCAATTAAAAATTGCATGTTGTCTCACATTTTACACTCAGTTGTCCATTAACTCACAAAACAAAAAAACTGTGCAGCGCCCCTACAAACAACTGAACTATCTCTTTAATATGCATATTAACACATTTTAATGCATTATATTATACGAAAGGACAGATGTTCATAATGGTATTAAATGATACGCATTTAAACTTTGCTTTTATCTAAACTATAACAAACATGCATACAGATACCGATGAATGTGCAACTTCCACCCATAACTGTGATGAAAATGCTTCGTGTATGAACATACTGGCCTCCTTCACATGCGCCTGCAACACCGGTTTCAGTGGCAACGGGTTCTCATGCTCAGACGTGGACGAATGCGCGACATCGACCGACGACTGCCCAACTCAGTCGACGTGCACTAACACGCAGGGATCGTACACCTGCCTGTGCTTAGCCGGCTACGGGGGAACCATGTGCACAGGTACAAGACTATTGTGACGGTATGCTGATGATGATGATGATGATGATGACGATGACAATGAAAAGGGTTATGACGACGTTGTTGATAGTGTTTTGGACAATCCCACTGGTAATAATATACTTGATCTATAAAGCGTCGATTATGAGCTTTACACAGATATTATTAACCTGTACATAATATACAATATAATTCAACACATTCCCTACCTACACTACATGGGGGTACTGCTACTAATATGCCAATGGTCCCCATTTGTGTAGAGAGAGGGATGTTGTTTAATCGTGGTTGTGATTGTTCATAACCATTATTGAGTATAATGATTGACTGAAAAATTATATAACGGCAATGAATAATATTCAGAAGACTGATAGTTTATTTTACCTAAACGTGACCGCCAGATATCGACGAGTGCCTTTCCAGTGCAGCATGTGATGGCAATGCCACCTGCACTAACACTGACGGGTCGTACCAATGTGCCTGCAGCACCGGCTTTACTGGCGACGGGCGGTCCTGTGATGATATCAACGAGTGTACTGGGATCGGTTGCCAGGCCTTTGCAGACTGTACCAACACGGTTGGCAGTTATAGCTGCAGGTGCAGCCGCGGCTACCTTGCTGAAGGCACCACCTGCACACTAGGTGGGTTATTTTTTGTTAATTGTTATATTTTATGGTACTATTATTTCACTGCTAGTAATAACGGTTTGTTATATAGTGTCGTACCCATTTACACTGTTATTATTTGCTCGGTGTGATTTTGTGTGAATAACAAATATACATTTTTATTCAAAATTATAATTCATGAATTTGAAAATAGAAGTAATCATGGTAATTGTATTTTTTTTTAATTTGTCTATTCAGTTTATTGACAATATAAGAAAGCAAATGGAAAACAGAAAAGGCAGATGCCAAGACTGGTAGTAATAACGGTTTGTTATATAGTGCCGTACCCATTTACACTGTTTTTATTAGCTCGGTCAACGATGCCCAAACTGCTAGTAATCAAGGATTGTTTTATAGTACCGTACCCATTTACACTGTTATTATTAGCTCGGTTAACGGATACACACTGCAATCATTCCTGCATTTGAAGTGCACAGTGAATACTCTGTAGGGAGTATTCCAGGTAGTCGCTTGCAAGGTGCACGCAGTTCTAATGAGCCACGTTCCCATCCTTTCAATCTAGTACCTGTCCATTCACCTGGGTCGAGAGCAGCAACATTTGCAGAATAAGAAACGAGATGGCCATACTCCGGGGACCTCACGCGCGCTACCAATTGTACCATACCGAATCCATGTTATAATGTATTTTACGACGTGTTTCGAATAAAAATATATTCATATAATTAGAATAAAAACCATTTAAAGACGATCATACTGTCTTCCAGACTGAAAGTTATTGTTTTAGTCGTCAAAGGTAGATATACATGTATACGTTTTATCAAACATACAGTACCATTTTAGTCACACTTTTTTGCAAATAGCACTTATATTTCCGCTTGCACATGTTCGTGTTAAAATACGTATTTTGATAAATTGTTGTTAATTTTTCTCCAAAGGTGCGTGTGCATCATCCCCTTGTGAGAACGAGGGTGCCTGCCTACCAGGAGTGGGGAGGGTGTACGTGTGTGAATGCACTACCGGCTTTTACGGAACTGACTGTGAAAAAGGTAAGATGAATATATTTTCTATTTTTCTTATTAAAATGATATACCCGCATGTTTTCCTAATACGAATACGAACATAACCATTTTAATTAATGCTGGCTGATATGCCCAGTTTAAAAGGTGTTACAAGTTACATGATTCATGCCAGAAATTAAAAGACTAGTTTCATGTACACATATTTTAATATTTTGTTTACATAATAAGAATCGAGCTCTTGACAGAAAATTCAAAATCTCATTCGTTTGGCAATTGATTAAATCGTCACTGTCTATTTTTATGAGAAAAAATATATAATTTTAACATTTTTTTAAGTTATTGGATAAAAAAAATAACATTACAATTGGTATGAATGATGTACTTCCACATTGTGTGTGAAGAATAAATACATGCTTCAAATCAAACTGATAACTTGTAAATTTTGAAAAAAATGTTATCGTTGTGTTTGTTTAGATTCAGCTTCATTCCTTTTCCCTAGTTTATGCGCTAATGAACCACTTGATACTAAAAGTATTGATTCTGTTATGTTTCAAAACTACCAATGTACAATGAATGGTTGCATGACTTTGTATTCATGAAGCTAGCCTTTTGTTTTAAGCTATGAAAGACAGCCCTGTAATGTTGGTCCATTTGCCTCTCCAAAGCGTATGTCCAACGTTTTATCACTATGGGTCATTTCTCAGAGTTGGCTGTAAAATTGTTAAAGAAAATTGACACAGAGGAACTCTAGGACAAGCTCCATCTAACGCCATTTGCTACATGCCAAACGATGAGGGTGCTCCACCAGAAAGGGGAGTCAAAATGCAATGTCCACTATTTCGTTGGAACATCGCAGGTTAGGTTCTGTAAAATCATCTAGCGTCATCGGAACGAGAGTAAATACACGTCACGGGAGTCTCTGGGACCTCCACGATTGATCACTAACATAAATTATCGCATGCTTAGCCTGTGCGGTAGAAAACGGAAATGCCGAAAAGGAGCCTTCGCCATCAGAGAAAATGCTATGGAATCAACGCCTTCCGCCAGACTGTAGATTAGAGATCGCACTTACATTGTCACCGAGCAAGATGAGCTACCATGTGTTCGATCCATACCATGCAACCGAGATTTACCGGACGTCTTTGGACTAGGGGGCCCAGAAGATGTCGACTAGGAGACTACGGATCTCTCATCGTGATATATCCGGGCCATAGCATCCATGACAGAACAGAGGGAAGACAAAGGGTTTGCCAATAACGTAGCGATAAGCTCCACGATTCATACATTCATAGAACAACTTGTGGTTGTGACAGCCCAACATTGGTGTGGCTCGTATCCGTTAAGATGACATATCACTAGTGTCCAGACGGAAAGCTTCTGGTTGCATGGTACGGGGTGGACACTTGGTAGTTCATCTTGCTCGGTGACCATGTTAGAGCGATTTCTGATCTACAGTTTGACTGAAGGCGTTGTTTCCAGAGCATGTTCTTTACAGGAGACGAAGGCACCTTTCGGTATTTCCAGTTTATACGGCAGGGGTTAAGCTATTTGTGATAATTCATATTGCTTGTCAATCATGGAGGTCCTAAAGATTCCCGTGGCGTTAATTTACCCTCCTTTCGATGACGTTTGATGATGATACAAACTATATCCTGCGACGTTTCAACGAAATAGTGGACATTGCTTGTCACCTTCCTGGTGAAGCACCCGTATCGTTTGGCGTCTAGTCAATAACGTTGAATGGCGTTTGGCTAGGAGCCTATGTGCTAATTTTGGTTGGAAAATATACATCCAACTCTGGGAAATGACCCATAAAGATGACAAGTTGGACATATGCTTTGGAGAAGGAAATTGGCCAATCATTACACGCGCTGCCTTTTAAAGCTTAAAACAAAAGGCTAGCTTATGAATGCAAATTCGTGGAGCCATTTAGTGCACATTGGTAATATGGAAACATTATAAAATTATTCATTTTAGTATACAATTATTCATAAGTGCACATATAGGAAAAGGGAATGAAGTCTGATTTTTTAAATTATATTACATCATTATGATCAACAGTGTATTTTAATGTATTCTGATATTGTATGATGTATATTGTTTCGATTTAAGGTTAATTTAATATGTTAAGCGCAAACAGTTATAATGAATATTAGCTATATAAATAGTATAGGTGAGAAGTATCTATAGAAAACAGAGTCAATATTTGCATTATGTTAAAGTCCTTTCCAGTAGATTATCGAAAATATATGTGAAATCTTGCTTTGATGTGGACACATTAATTTGACTTCATTGCAATAATGTAAAGTAAAAGTAATGAATGTACTCGTGCAAGTACTGATAATTATTTAAAATTTCACACAAATCTCCTCAAATTATATAATCTTCCTCGAATAGGACGTAAATAATATATTTAATGATTTAATATGAAAATAAATATCTTATTTATATGATACAACATAATGTAATAAGCATGCATAAGAGAGCTTCTACTTCTCTATGGTATTTTATTTTATCTTTGTTCTGTTTGTTGTACTTCAATTAATTCATGCTTGTGAAAGTAGCGTAATGTGCAATAATTGTGTTAAAATGACAGTGCTTGCAATGCGAGTTAGTCGATGAAAAATCGGCTGTTCTTTTCGTGTGTGTATTAATGCTTTGTTTTATTTGTACAGCGCATCCTGTTTGCAGTGCATTAAGTTGCCCATCGGGTGAGATCTGCCTTGGGAACGCGTGCGTCTGCCGGGGAAGTCGTGTTAGAGACTCGACTGGGACTTGCATAGGTACGTCATCAATCGAATAATGCATTGTTATTTGTTTGTCCGTTCATACGTCTAGATATCTAAATAGATAATGTTGTGGTGAATATGTCATTCACCATTATTAAAGATAAAAAGACCTTTGGAAACAATTTTGTGAATTGTATTTGGTTAAATATTTAGAATTGAACTGTCTTGGTATTCGGTGTAGGATCTTGCCTCAATACTGTAGACTGCGATACATTTGGATATCATAGTAATTTACTTTTAATTGTTTTCCTAATAGCCTAAAGTGCCTAATTTTTATCTGGTTTATATTGAACCAAAAAGTATTTTTCAACACGTTCAAGAATTTTAAATATATACTGGAATTATATATATAATTGTTCAATGGTCACTGTTTGTTTGTTTGGGTTTTTTTTTGTTTGTTTGGTTTTTTTGTTCACATCACTTTATTGAATATGCAAATGCAACGAAGGAAAATAAATATGCCCTGGACGACATACCTTTACAAAAGAATATGCAGGGCAGTAACATAACATATAATCATAATATAACACGAATACTACAACGAAATCACAAAAACTATACTAAGAACAAAACCAGGAAATGAACATTATTAATATCGACAGCACAGGCAAAATATAACTACAATTATGGATATTATACACATTAAAGGAGGGGACACGGCATTCCCACATAAAAAATTCATAGTTGCTGAAGAAAGAGAACGGCATTGAGTTCCTTGTTTTAAACTTCAAAGATAACCATGTGTTTATATGTCCCGTAGAGAGTCAAATAAGCTCTCTTGTATTGCATACATACTAGTGCACTCTGTCTATTCTCGAGTAAAACATGTTTATTTGCCTAATTTTATTGTACATTTGTCTGTGTGAAATGAAGATTGAGCGTTCTATATCTTCATTTTGAATAAGCAGTTTTTCTCGAAAATCTGGATTCCTAAGATAGTTACATAGGGTATACATGAAGGAATATCGTTATTTCATGGTTTATTGAAAGTGAGTTTAGCGCCTTTTAAAGGTGAGCTCTTCATTTTATAAACGATAACCTGTATAAAAATATCAAACAGAATGGGACATAAAAAGAATTACCATAATAATGACCAATCAAGAATGTGTAACATTAAATCGATGCATTAATGCATGCATTCAGCACCCGGGAGGTACGGTATTAAGTTCACCCTTCTTGCGATTGACGGCTCAGACGACTCCTTCAAAGACATTGTTGACAACGGGCCATCCTCTCCAGGCGGAGTTCGCATAAGATCTTTTGTAAGTTTTGTTACTTTTTTATTTAATTATAGTGGCCTGCTAACGGCATACATGCACACTTTTTTAAGACTGGGGCGAGTTTTTGTGCCATATTATGTGAATTCTGACAAGTCAAGCATAATCCCCCCCCCCCACCCCCTCCATCTACCTGCTGATATAATACATATTAGTGCATAAAGTACATATTATTATAAATGCTTTACCAGGATGTGATACATGTTTGCCTGGTAACGATATGTGTTTATTATACAAATGTAAGTAGATCGGTTAGGAACGAATGCACAAGTTTAACTTTGGAATTGATTTTAATTTCTAACCAAAAGCACAAGTACTGACCCATAGCAAAACTACCGACCCGTGGCTAAATAAATTTTAATTTTCAGATTTCGTTGAAGACAAATTAATTGTTTACACAATTTGTATTGATCTACGAATTATGCCAGTACACAAACAAATGGAAAATTAAGCTTAACATGATAGTTGAGTTCTGGTAACGAGAGTACAGTTTTGGTCAAAATGAATTGTAGTAACCAAAACATGCACCATTACATTTCAAACTAACAAATATAACTCTACCATGCTTGAAAGGAATTCAAAAAGCCCGTTGTCATTCAAATACAGCATTTCAAACTCAAGATGGCGCTCTCTATAAACTCATTAGTTTAAACCACTTTAAATAAAATGTTGTACATGTGACGGTTTGTAAAAATAGGGATTAGATAGACGATCAACAATTATTACAAAATATATTTTGAATTTAATTGAAAAGAGGAAGCATTTGTAACGGTTCTTTCAATATTCACTAATAAATGTGGGGCCCCACATTTATTACATATGGTTACGTTTTTGAATATTTCAGCGATTTCTGAACTGATTTTGATTAAATAAAGTTTATTCTGTCATTTAATTATTATGATCTTTCAAATTTTGCACTCAGTTTTTCATTATCTCACAAAAATTATTATGTGTAGCGCCCTCTCTACCAAAACTCAACTTTCCCTTTAAGTTAGCAAGGCATTAGTGAATTGTTTTGTACGTTCTATTACCAATGTTATAACAGATAATGATAATACATGTTTGTCAGAATATCAGGAATATCGTGGAATTGTTTTGAAAGTGGTGTAAGCCTGAATATGACATTCAGGCTTAAACAATTGTTTAATTAGAATTAATCATGCAGTATACGGTAGATGTAGTTAGTCATTAGTATTTACAGCTCTTTCCTTTCATCATTTTGTTTACAGCTAAATGGGAAATACCGGAGTTGGTTTAACGCTCGTTTCATAAGTGTCATCATTGTAAAAATTGATTACGGGAGTCTGATTGTCGATGCTCAGCTAACTTTGGCAGATACCGATGTCACTTCTGAAGAGTTGACCAATGTAGTGCCAGGTGGACGCACTGACGAGGGTCTTACGTTGGGTCTCAACCCAATAAGTATCGAAGGTTCGTACAATCAACACAGCCAGAATATTTTGAATATTCAAGGTTTTTATGAGTTCTGCGATTGGATATTTTTCAGTTACGCTATAACTGATCATCGAACTTTCATTTGTAAAACTTTTTCTGATACCATTTGTAACACATTGTTATAGACGGATTATAAGTAGGTGTTGCTGCGTAATATGTACATTTTGGATTCATCATGACAGTGCGTAACGATAATGCCTAAAAAACAATCATCAAGCAAAGCAACATTGCAGCTGTCTATATATTCCAGTCATTATATGGGAGTGTCCTCGTGTGTTTATTTGAGAATTTGTTTGTAAACACTAAATTGAGTGGTCAGACGACACGTGCGGCTACATGCGACGGCCTGCAACAAGACAAAAGAACTGATGGAAGGCCGATCATGTTAGAAATAACTAGACGTT
>JAUELG010001470.1:0-12362 GCA_031471515.1 Dendraster excentricus | reverse complement strand
GTAACAAATGGTAATTATGAGAATGTGGGCTCATCAAAAAGAGCTTGAAGCCTTATTGACTTTGACGCCTAATCAGTACACCATTTAAAATGATTCAAAACCTTACATAACAATCAATCAGTAAGTTAAGAAAACAAAGTGCTCATAAATTAGATGTTGACATAGTCATGTGGCTCAGTACGTGGTATTTGTATCCCGGTGGTCTGGTATTGATACAATTCCTGGAAATGCTACAATTAATCATCGTTCGTGCATAATTTCATTTTGTCATATTCGTATTCGCTGTTTTTACCTAAATAGTTAAATATTATAACAATACCTTACAAAATGTATGACTACATCATATAAAGCAAATTTCTACCAAATATATTAGAATTTCATATAATAGGTCACATTTCCGAACATTATAGCTATGTTTTGTCTACTATATGTTTGCAAGTATATGTGTCAATGTGCGTTGTGTGATCACAGGTGAGCCGAGTTACCACTGAGAGCAGGAATTACTTTACACTAATTTTTATATATTTGGTTACGCCTTGACATTAGATGAGCAAATTATTGATTTGTTCATACCTCATATAATAAACGATATGTACTATATATTATTTTATAACAAATTGCTTGTAAATAGTTTATTTAGTTTGCCTTTGCTTTGGAGTTATACATTTTACACTTAATACATATTAAGTAGTGTTTGTGTGAAGAGTTTCATTGTATCTTTATGTGGTGAGAATACAGTAGTCGAAGGTACTTATCCAAAAGTTATGGACCATTTGGTGAATGGAAACTCTGATAAGCACATCTTCGTCCATGAATTCCAGTCGAGGTTTTGAAATAACCATAGACTGTACACAACCCACCAGGTTCCCGTAAGCAACGGGTTAACATGACAATTAAATACCCAATGAAGATGAAACCAATCAAATGTCTTTTTTTTAATCATGATGAAAATTAAAAAAAGGATTTGTCGATTAAATTTGATAAATTGCCCAACATAAATCATGGTTTCCGTGACATGCAAGGGACGACCGGTCACGTGGTCAATCATAAGTGCTTTATTCCCAACAAGTAGAGGCAACAAGTTGTCCTTATATCTCCCAACATTCACCAGTCTGGTCCTTCATCGTCTATTGCTGATATCTCTACACAAGCTTAGTCAAATACATGACATGATTTAACATGTTGTGGTGCAAGATGTACGTTTTCTTGGCAGGTGTATCATTGCTTCTTGCCGCTGAGCCATGTTTTTCATTGTCGGTAGAGTGTAAGAGGCAGCGTGAATTAGAGACCAATGGAACAGCTGTTAGTGTACACTGTATTGTGGATCAACATGTTTCATTTTACAATACATACACATTGAATCGAGCCGATGGTACACAGATTGGAAACTGTTATTTCAGTGACTGCAGCACTCAACGTTTATGCCTCCCAAGATGTCATCAAATGGAGAACATCAATCACTATAAACTTGAATTATATGGAGTAAAATGTTTTTCCTTTAATATCAAAAGTCCACTGAATGAGAATGATTATGGTGAATACTACATACACGTAGACCATTTCGCTAAAATCTTTGCGTGTAACATAACAATTGCCACAGTAAGTGAAGAAACTGACAAATCCTTAACCACTGACCATGCTTTCCCTACTGTATCATCATGGACATCCACAATGGCTTCCAGCAGCATTGTTGATCCTGGAGCGACACAACTTGGAGGAGACGACATACTATCCACCACATCTACACCTTACACTGAAATAGAGCAAACAGAATTATCACACAAAACCGTAAAGATCCAGATATTGGATAACCGTGAAGCTAGCCACACAAACAATGAAATTACCTACATAGTCATTATCGTAACACTATCTGTGTTACTCTTCTGTAGCATTGGAACAGGACTTTATCTTCTAGCGCGAATACGTTCATTACGTGGAAGACTGAACAGAGACTACCAAGATAATGCAGTACCCTTGCCACGATCAACTACTATAGAGGCGATAAACCTGTCACCCGTGACAAATCGTCGTCCACTAACATTTCCAAGCGTGACAAACCCTCCTGGTGTAAAGTGTAATCCATCTGACGAAGGGAATGATCGTGATACATGTGCATCATTGTCGCGTCATCATTGGGCACCGGAGTTGCCTGCGATGACCTGCCGTGGTGATCCTTACAAGAATAAATCTGCATTGGAAGATTGTATGCTGTATGAAGAGAGTTGGACCTTCTTGAACACTCTGACCACTTCGCGCCCAAATCGTCTCCATATTGGTCAGGAAGCTTTTGTCGCGCCTTCTACGGCAATTGACGTTCCGACACTGGGTGCCGTTGGCGGTGGTGCAGAGTCTGAAAACATGTACTGCACTGTAGATGATTGTCTACGCGATGAGGTCACTGGTCTTGAACACAGCGCTCTTCATATCTCGCATAAGGTACCATGTCCAGTCAAGGAGGATATATCGGTGGACTGCAATCCAATTGATGATGACATCCGGAGCACTCTGTATGCCAAACCACAGAAGAGAAAAAGGACGCAGCATCAACAGGTCAATGGTAACTTTTCCTCTAACTTGTTTGCTGATGTTGGCGATTCTGACTACGATAGTCTAAGACCACATTCTGTAAAACAAACAATGTTAATTGTGCTGTTGCTAACATGCGGTCATTGCTGCTCTTCGTTGTTTCGGTCAAACTTTACTTTTGATGATGATATAAGACATTTAAATATACCTGATATGTTAGAATTATTATGACTATCTAAGCTATTCGCTGATAAGAAGAGAAATTAAGTTGATTGTCATGTTAATCACTCGGCATCTAATCATGTTGAACAACCAACTGTTAGCACATTTGTCCTACAACGTCGGGTTGTATCCAAGCAGGACCATTTGTCGAAGGTGCAGCAGCTGCAAGTTCATCAGGACTTGCTGAGATATGTGTTCCTTTTGATTCCAATAACTCTACTTACGCCAGATCCATGTATGAATCAGAGTCTGCAAGTTCAGACTACAGCCATTTCCATCGCCTCTCAGGTGAAACCTTTCCTCCAAAATGTGATGACGGCATTCGTCCTGACTATGATCAGCAGACCAAGCTTCCCTTGCCACCGCGTGATATTGTTGAGCAAGGGAATGCCTCCATGCAGACAGGCGAAAGGATAACATCAGAACCCTCAGGCAGAGATCCGGGCCAACATTACCTGGATGAGTTCTTTGACTCATCCGATTATGAGCTTTTGAAGCCACATGTGGATACGCAATTATAGACGTACTACAAACGTTTTTATTATATTCATGAAGTAATGATGTTTAATACATTTAGGACAACTCTAGTTTTCAAATGAATAAAGTGTAAATTAGGTGATTAAGTTGCACAAAATTCAAGTTTAGTCAAATATACCACCCATCACTACCAACATAAAGTTGGTATAAGTTTAGTTTAACCTTAAAGGGATCAAGTAACTTTGTAAATATGCTTTTGGCCTCGTCCTTGTTCTATTGAAAATCTCCGATAATGTTTTGTGTTTTATCACTTAAAATAAACTGTTATTGAATTGTGAATTGCGCGGGTTGTTAATTATTAATCTTATTGTAATGTTTCGTTTTTTTAACAGCAAATTCAAGCAGGAAATAGAATCGAGGGTTTGTAGATACTGAACTATTTGATGCCCAGACGGACAGTTTATTTTGTCAGTATATCATTGTACTTTCAAAAAGGAGCCAAGTCATTATCTTTTAAGGGTACTTGATTGCTTTTCGATGAAACAATATTCTCCCAACTTTAAGATGTGGCTTGCAGAAGATGAATATTAACGTTTAATAGCATGATGCGTTCAGCTTGCCATGAAACAAACGTCCAATAGATTTGTGATTTTTTTTTTATATCATAGACATAGTTAAAACTTTCTTCTTGCGATTCTTATTGATAATAAAATGCATTGTACATTTAGTACATCTTTAAAGGGATTATTGAGTTCTGGTAAGGAGAGTACACTGTCTAAACTGTATTTTAGCAGCCAAAAACCTGCACCATTACATTTAAGATACACATTTCGTGCATGTGAAGGTACGTTACAATAATGACCAGATAGAGAGATAATCAACAACTTTTCAAATTATTTTGAAAAGAGGAAGCATTTTTCAAAAACTTGTACCGGTTGGTTCACAATTACGTAATACATGTGGCGCCCTCATTTATTACAAATGGTTACGGGTATTGATAGTTCAGCCATTTTTGAAACGATTTTGATCAAATTTATTCTGTCATGACAATGGTACGCTCAGTTTTGTTTATCTCACCAAAAATTATTATGCATAGCTCCCTCTCTACCAAAACTCAAACCTTTAACTTAAATTTTTCTAGAGGTTTAATTTAATTGCATATCAATGTAAGCGCTTAGTTAATGATGACATGATGTACTTATTTAATAATGTAGAGTTAAATTAAATCAGCTTCGTTATGATTAAGTGACAAGGGTAATGAATTTACTTTATTTGTCACATTTATTTTCAATTCCAATTTATGTTCAATTTTAGTTACAATACATGGTTATTGACTTTAACTTCTTTTAACGCTTTTGTTAATAGTTGGGTGGGGAATTATCTTAACAATTTTCTTGGGCTCTAATTGTTTGAGACATTTTCATTGAATAACTTTGCAATTACCTATAATGTAATAATACATGCGATTAAGTAAATTTTCGCTAAACACACTGATTGTACAGTAATTTAGTAAGGTTGCACGTGCTATTTAATCAATTTGGATAATAAACACGAAGTTAGTCTAAACAAAGTGAAGTTGTATGTACTGTAGTAAATAATAATGTACTGATTGTTTAATGTTCATATTTTGTCTATTGCTCCTGATTTTATTTCTACAATGCAATTTAATTTTCATGAATTACAGTTCAGCACAGTAATATTCTATTTCTGCTTTTCTGATTTATTTGCATGTGTGCTTAAACGTGTAATATCTATGTAATGTGCACGAAAAATCGCATTAAATGTTTAATGTAAATAATAACAGTACAATTCTGTAAAAGGTAATATCACTTTCAGACATCCTCTTAGATGCTAAACATAAAATACTAACATTGTTGTGACCCTCTTGTTTAAATGACAACTGGATAATATTACAAGGTCCTTCTTATTGCAAAATGCCCAGAAATATCCATCATTATTAAACAAAAAATGCGAAACCACACTTCAAATAAAACCACTAACAGCATGATAAATATATTGCGCCCATTACCACAATTCACGAACAAGAATAACACACAACATAAATAGTCATGTTTGAATGATAACAAAAGCGAAAGTAATTCATCAAGGCTCTTAAATGGCATTTAAAAACTAGTGCTAAAAGACAATCCGTTGAATATAAATTGTTCATTGAAAGAACATAGATATGGATATCGATGACACATCCGGACATAAAACAGAAGCGTTAGGCAAACATAAGTTTGCTGCTCGTCAGTTTCCAAAATGTTTCTCCCCGAATCGTCGGCAACTATCGGCCTGCTCACTCAGTATACAGGCATCAAGGTTACCAAACCTTCTAAACTGACAAAATATTTGTTTGAGTTATTATGCTCCTATAATTAAATCCGTCATTTAAATAATACAGCAGGCACGATGGAAGGATCTGTATGGCTTGTCTTGGCATTATTTATAGTATACCTCACTGTTCATTCATGTTCATCACTGTCATTTCTGTGTGAGAGACATTATGAAGAAGAAACGAAAGGGAAATCTTTCAGTGTTCATTGTATCGCCGATGAATACTTGGTTTCTGGGGATATAGCACTGAGCCGATTCGATGGTACAACAATTGGGGTTTGTACTACCCGCGGTTGCGGGCCATTTTCTTGCTGCACTTGGTGTGGCACTCGAAGCGAACATGCAAATCATTTCAAACTAGAGCTGTGCGGACTCAAATGTTTTTCATTTAGTATCGAAGGTCAGCTAGTTGAAGATGACTACGGCTTGTACTATTTTGTCATAGGAGGCAAGCAATATTTTGTTTGGAACCTCACCCCAGAGTCAATGAGTCGACAAACTGAAACGACTTCAACTCACGAAGTAACACCATCCGTTCCTTCACTAGAATCAACAGCAGATGTATCTACCAGTACGCTTGTTTCTGGGACAATAGTTGAGGCCGATGAAAACCAATCTACCCTTGCTACGTTGTCAACGGTTACAGTAGGGTTTAATTTCACACGAGATACATCTGACGGTTATGGAGTAAGCATGGAAGTCAGTGACAAAGTCTTCATAGTCATAATCGGAATATTATCTGTGGCACTCCTTTGCATCGGAACAGGACTCTATCTTATTGTGCGTAAACGTTCAAGAAGTGAACGACGTAATAACGACCACCAGAATATTCCAAGTGCCCCGACACAAACTTACACAGGAGAAGCGATAAACAGTTCTTTAATCACAACCCAACCACAAAATGCCCATCCTGTCACCTCTAACCTATCAAGAGGTAGCAGTAGGAGTGAAGCTGAGTCGCTTCATCACCGAGGACCGCAGTTGCCTCCCAGGATGTGCCACAGTGGCCCAAACAAGAAACGATCCCCGGAAGACGAGTGCGTGCCATACGGAGAAAGTGGGATCACCTTCAATACAATTCCCACTGCAGGCATCAACCCTCCTCAAATTGGCAAAGACAGTGAACAAGGGACTTTTGCGGTGTTAGATATTCGAGCACACGGAGCACACAGTAAGGGCTTACAGAACGATAACACATACTGCACGGTGGATGACGTTGATGATTGTAATACGCATGAAGTCGGCAGTCTCAAGACCAGTGGTCGTCAGAACTCGCATAACTTACCAACTCCAACTAAAAAGGATCCCTTGGTAGACTGCAATACGATCGACGATGAAATCCTGAGTGCCCTGTATGCCAAACCAGTGAAGACAAAGAAAGTCCAGAATATCGCATCATACAACTGTTCTGCGACTGTAGACGACTCTGACTACGATGATCTTCGACCTAATTCGGGGCAAGATACAGTTTGCATTGTTCAGTTGTTAATATTTGGCCAGTATTGTAATCCATGCATTCTGTCAAACCTTGATGTATATGACGATATAATGTTACAGTTTATTATGTCAATTATGATTGCCACATGGTCATGACACATATTTGCTAATTGAATAGGAAATGTAAACCTAAGTATATCAATTAAAGCTAGGCATTTCTACTCTCTGGACGACCGGTCTTTAGATGATTTGTACTACGACGTCGGCTGGAATCCGATAAGGAGTTATCGTCGAAGGCGCATCAGCTGCAAGTTTACCCGGACTTAATACAGACATGTGCGTTCCTTCCGATTTCAAAAACCCGACCAATACCAGCCGCCGTAATGCATCACAGTCTGGATGGAACGAAGATGTTTTGACTCCCGGCTCTTACCTCAACCATCTCCGTCGCTTTGAGGGTGAAATATTTCCCCAAAGAAATGATGGCGGCCGTCGCACTGACCATGATGGCCATGACCAACAGTCCATGCATCCATCGTCGGGAAGAGATCAGGGCCACCTTTACCTGGATGAGTTCTTTGATTCGTCTGACTATGAGCTGCTGAACCCACATATGGATACGGCATTATAGAAATATGCCCATGCGTAGTAATCCCCAGTTGATTTATACTGCAATTATGTTAGATTCAACCCAAGCCACTTGGAATTTCAAAGAGTTTCAGAACGTTTTTAGAATTAGTCAAAAGCATCCCGATTGGATACGTTGATAGCCAATAGAGTTTCTGAATTCAGATACTTAAAGCGACAAAAACCGGAATAAAATGTTATAATTACAATGTTTTTCGTTGATTATGTGAACATTCTTCTGTCTCTATGACAATTTCACATATCAAAGATACACATCTTAAAATGATGTCGGTTCATGATTGAAGCCTCAAATATCGCTTTTCGAAAATCGTATAAGCCAACGGATCGTCATTCATAGAATAACCTGAATATGAGCTACTGAGCAATGTTATATAGAATGAACAATTACATTTGCGACTTCCAGATAGTCATTACATGTAGATAGAAATTGTAAATGAATGTTTATGTTTTATAATATGAAGCAAATGTATTATGTTTTCTAATAATCACTATGTGTACATGAATACTAACTAGACTCATATTATACATGTATAAATACAAGTAATATCATAGTTATGTCAATAAAGCAAATTGGCGTGAATCAAGTTGATATGTATCTCTGATGGAAATAATGTGTTAAAATGTAAAACACTGTAACAATCAATTATGCGTTTTAAATGTTTATACATAATGCACTTTACTGCTTACTTTTAGAAAAAAAAATGTTGTTGATGTGTACTGCTTAATGCTAATAGTTTGTATTTGAACAGGGAATAGTATGTTTTAGGGGGAAACACCCATACAAGTCAGTTAGTGTTGAAAATTGTTATTTAATTTGTGTCTAACTAGTAGCCTGAGAAATATGCCAGCACTAAACTCAGGTAAAGGGTACAATGTAATGATGTATATAATTCCTCGTAATATGTAAATACTAATTCCACTTCACTTCCCTGTGTATTAAAAACGTCAGTTTGTAATAAATTGGACTTTTGTTTCAATGTCTAAATAAATATGGCGATGTGTAAAATCATTCATCTATTATTATAGAAAATTATACAAATTAAACACAAAAAACGAGTAACTGCAGGGACTGAGAAAGATGCACTTCCATTGCATACATGCACGAATTGCTAGGTTTATCAGGATTGATACGAATATGATACAGTCGTAAGGAACTTCTGCAATTAAAGACAATGGTTATAAATTGTTTAACCTCATTTAAAACACAAGTTCGATGCAATATTTTTTTTAATTCACTTCAGTAATAAATACTATCTTATCACAATACATTCGATTTCTATTTTCTTCTTCATTATCTGCTTGCATGTGTGGGTAGTGCTGAGTGTTTGTGATGAAATCGCATATAACGATACGGAAATATGACGAATACAACACAGAATATTCAATGTATCGATATTCTAACACAAATTGTACACTTATTGCAGACAAACTCAAAATATATAATTATCGAATACAGTAACCGGTAATTACAACCAACTCAATTCATCCGCATTGTATCCAACCTCGGTAGCACGAGATTTCGAGTGGGCAAGTGGGTATAGCTGCAAGAACACAGGCCAGCGAACACAGGCGAACTAAGTTAGATAAGTATGGCTCTTAAACAGCAGCGCGCATTTTAAACATTCATTCTGTTCTGGTTCAGACTGACTGTATGTAGGCTACCACTGCTTACTATTCCGACTAAGTTGACATATTTGAAATTAATCAGCATCACTTTAAAGCGCTTGGAAATAATTATTTAACATATAAGGAATCTTGAATCTACCCGATGGTACACAGATTGGATACTGTTATTTCAGTGACTGCAGCACTCAACGTTCATGCCTCCCAAGATGTCATCAAATGGAGAACACCACTCACTATAAACTTGAATTATATGGAGTAAAATGTTTTTCCTTTAATATTAAAAGTCCACTGAATAAGAATGATTATGGTGAATACTACATACACGTAGACCATTTTGCTGAAATCCTTGCGTGCAACATAACAATTGCCACAGTAAGTGAAGAAACTGACAAATCCTTAACCACTGCCCATGCATTCCCTTCTGTATCATCATGGACATCCCCAATGGTTTCAAGCAGCATTTTTTTATCCTGGAGCGACACAATTTGGAAGAGACGACATACTATCCACCACATCTACACCTTACACTGAAATAGAGCAAACAGAATTATCACACAAAACCGTTAAGATCCAGATATTGGTGGACCGTGAAGCTAGCCACATAAACAATGAAATTACCTACATAGTCATTATCGTAACATTATCTGTGTTACTCTTTTGTAGCATCGGAACAGGACTTTATCTTTTAGCACGAATGCGCACATTACGTGGAAGACTGAACAGAGACTGTCAAGATAATTCAGTACCCTTCCCACAATCAAACACTACAGAGGCGATAAACCTGTCACCCGTGACAAACCGTAATCAACTAACATATCCAAACGTGACAAACCCTCCTGGTATAAAGTGTAATCCATTTGACGAAGGGAATGATCGTGATGCATGTGCATCATTGTCGCGTCATCATTGGGCACCGGAGTTGCCTGCGATGACCTGCCGTGGTGATCCTTACAAGAATCAACCTGCATTGGAAGATTGTATGCTGTATGAAGAGAGTTGGACCTTCTTGAACACTCTGACCACTACGCGCCCAAATAGTCTCCAGATTGGTCTGGAAGCTTTTGTTGCGCCTTCTACGGTAATTGACGTTCCGACACTGGGTGCCGTTGGCGGTGACAGGTGCAGAGTCTGAAAACATGTACTGCACTGTGGATGATTGTCTATGCGATGAGGTCACTGGTCTTGAAGGCAGTGCTCTTCATTTCTCGCATAATCTACCGTGTCCAGTCAAGGAGGATATATCGGTGGACTGCAATCCAATTGATGATGACATACGGAGCACTCTGTATGCCAAACCACACAAGATAAAAAGGGCGCAGCATCAACAGATCAATGGTAACTTTTCCTCTAACTTGTTTGCTGATGTTGGCTATTCTGACTACGATAGTCTAAGACCACATTCTGTGAAACAAACAATGTTAATTGTGCTGTTGCTAACATGCGGTCATTGTTGCTCTTCGTTGTTTCGGTCAAACTTTACTTTTGATGATGATACAAGACATTTAAATATACCTAATATGTTAGGAATATTATGACTATTTAAGCCATTTGCTGATAAGAAGAGAAACTAAGTTGATTGTCCTGTTAAACACTCGGCATCTAATCCTGTTGAACAACCAACTGTTAGCCCATTTGTCCTACGACGTCTGGTGGTATCCAAGCAGGACCATTTGTCGAAGGTGCAGCAGCTGCAAGTTCATCAGGACTTGCTGAGATATGCGTTACTTTTTATTTCAATAACCCTGTATGATCCCTGTATGAATCAGAGTCTGCAAGTTCAGACTACAGCCATCTCCATCGCCTCTCAGGTAAAATCTTTCCTCCAAAATGTGATGATGGCATTCGACTATGATTAGCAGACCAAGCTTCCCTTGCCATCCCGTGATTTTGTTGAGCAAGGGAATGCCTCCATACAGACAGACGGAAGGATAACATCAGAACCCTCATGGCAGATATCTGGGCCAACATTACCTGGATGAGTTCTTTGACTCATCTGATTATGAGCTGTTGAAGCCACACGTGGATACAGAATTATAGACGTACTTCAAAACTTGTTTATCATATTCGTGAAGTGATGAAGTTAATACAATAAGGACAACTCTAGTTTGCAAATGAATATAGTGTAATTTAGGTAATTAAGTAGCAAACAAATTCAAGTTCAGTAAAATATACAACACATCACTACCAATATTAAATTGGTATAAGTTTAGTTTAACCTTAAATGAATATAGTGTAATTTAGGTAATTAAGTAGCAAACAAATTCAAGTTCGGTAAAATATACAACCCATCACTACCAACATTAAATTGTAATTGGTATTAAATTGGTTTGAGTTTAGTTAACCTTTAATGGATCAAGCAACTTTGTTCGCATGAGGTAACTGCGATAATAAGGAAAACAAGTCGCTTTGGAAATTTGCTTTTGGCCTCGTCTTTGTTCTATCCAAAATCTCCAATAATGTATTTTGTTTTATCACTTAAAAGAAACTGTTACTGAATAGCGCGGGTTGTTAATTATTAATATTTGTGTAGTGTTTTTGTTTTTAACAGCAAATTCAAGCAGGAAATAGAATCGAAGGTTTGCAGATACTCACCTAATTGATGCCTAGACGGACAGTTTATTTGTTCCGTATGTCATTGTACTTTCAAAAAGGAGCCTAGTCATTATTTTTTGAAGCTACTTTATTGCTTTTCGATGAAACAATATTCTCCCAACTTTAAAGGGGTAGTTTAGTTTTGGTAAGGCTGAACTTTAGTAACCAATTCTGGACAATAACCTTAAAACAAATAGTAATAACTCCACCATGCTCGAAAAGTATACAAAGTTGCAAAATGGTTAAGTAAAAAGCATGTTATCATTCAAAAAGAGCCATTTTGAACACGAGAGGGCGCTTCTAAAAAAGGCATTAGTTGCAACCATTTTCCATACACAATAATGCATATGATGTTTTATTACCATACTGATTTTATAGGGAGATCATCAACAACTACTTAAAAAACACTTTTTTTAATTTAAAAAAAAAACCGTTAATTATTTGGGCCCCAAATAATTATAAGATCAGATACATTTATTGATATTTCAGCCGTTTGT
>JAUELG010001359.1:0-12362 GCA_031471515.1 Dendraster excentricus | reverse complement strand
GTTGAGAAGAGATGATATCCTGCTCTGTGATTGGTCAGTCAGTGGCCGAAATGAATTACGTCATTCCCTTCGGACTGGGGTGTATTCTGCTAGCGCAAAATAACTTGCCAAAACGGAATTTGTTTAATGTACAGTCATTATTATGTGCAGTTTTTGAGTACACATGAATGAAACATTAATATAACATTTGTAGGGATATCAGACATACGCGAATTACTCTCATACACATGTTTATGGACGAAATTCAGTCGGGATAAAATCACTTCAGTCCCACGTACTATATTACAAGTGTGGGAAGAAATGTTGAGTGTACAGTGATTTACACAGGCAGTTTTTTACCTTTTTTTTCTTCCAGTATGTGCTAGTTTGCTTCGGATTTATGACATTGATAGGGGAAACATTTTGGAGATATTTACAAATATTTTGTTTAATGGTTTAATATTTTACTAGTAGTGGCAATACTTATGTAGTCATTACATGAAACGTGTTCACGATTGTCAAAGTGGTTAGAAACTGTAATGAGACCCGAACAATCTTACAGGAGAGGCTGTTGGTCAATAAATTTGTTAATTTCCATGTAACAACAAGCCAAATGACAGTCTAATACAAAATTAACTGATAAATAAATTGAGGGCTTAGCGCCACAAGGCCGCATCTGCATTTGTGGCGAAATTGAGATTTTGGTGTCAAAGTAATCCTCATTTTCTCAAAATGCCTGGCCGAAAACTAAAAGCAGATGCTTTTTTGTGGCACTGGACCTTCAAAATAATTGTTAAACGTAAACGGTTTGGAAATTCATTTTGCTTGTTTTGTTACGTAAAGAGCAAAAAAAAAAATACTCCTTTTTCTGACACAATTTGATAACATATATTTCATTAATGTGCATACATCACAATTCGTGACACATCAATATCCAGTACATTTAAAACGAAAAACAATCACACACAAACATAGATATACATTAGCTTTGTTTCAGATACGTTGTTGTAATCATACATACATTCGCATACATACATACAAACACACATACATACATTATTACACGGGCACCTACATGCACACACACATACATTTAACACTTGTTACATTTAACAAAATAAAAAGTCAAGGAAATCATTTGATTTTTTGTATCAAACATGTTCTATGTAAATACACATATATGCAATCAACACAAAAAAAAATAACAAGTGTGACATTGATACAAAATTATCAAAATAATGAGATGTTCAGATGGCAGGAACATGAACTTGTAAAAAGGCATACAAGTATAGAAATATATTAAATTTAGCCTAAAAAATCTCCAAGATAAATAAGTGTCATACTTCATGTATAGAAAGTTAATGTTTATGGCACATTTGTGAAAAGCAATAATACTCTTACTTTATCAAATGCATACAAAAATATTTCCATTTGTCTTGCAAACAATCTTCTCTTAAATAAATACTGCATAAAACAAATTACATTCTTTGGCATGGGCTAGATCTAAACATGGAAAAGTCAAACATATTTACAAAACATTTATTTTACAAGTGCTACGTCTATAAATATAAAAGTAAACTTTGTTCTCAACTTATAATACTCATCATATAATGAAACATACAAACTCAACATGAAATAATCAAACATAGTTACCAAAAAATTGTTTCATTTTGTATACTAAAGAAAACTTTGCACTGAACTTTACATATAGAGGTACATGAATAAAATAGTAATTGTAATGAAACATATCTTAATCTTGCATCTACGGTAACAATACTGATAGCATTTCACATATTTGGGTCCCTAATACTGAACAATATTTGTGAAAATACAAACATGTTTAATAAGTGCATTACAGACATCAACCTGAGATGTACATTTACAAGAACACATAATATGGCGAATGTACATAATTTCAGCAATTTACACGTTTAATAAACAACCTGAGATGTACATGTACAAAGAACACATAGCTTGGTGAACGGACATACTTTCAGCCCTTTATTTCAGTACAGAAGTCAATACATACTCACCACTGAGTAAAGGCTAGCTTCTGTATATTCACAAAACTTATTTCAGCAGCTTATGTACAGTCCATCTTTATTTCTTTGGAATACAGTTGCACACAAATAAGACAAGTCATTGTTTGTTTTGAATGCACTTACATCGTAGCAACAAAGTGAATACATACATGAAAATGGTATGCCACATTATAAAAGATAAAATCCTCATAAATAATTGTCAAGGTGTTCCATATCAATACAGCACGGAAAATGTAACAAAATACATGACTAGTTGTTAATCATGCATGGAATGTGTATTATTAGCCAACATGCTACAAGTAAAATAAACAAAATAATTCAAGTTTGAAACAAATCTAGCAGAAACTATTATACCTTCTACACTAAATATATTCCATGTCTTCTTATAACAGTGATGCTACATACTAATTAACCACCATAATATATATATATATATATATATGCAAATATAAACTATAATGCCACAAAACATATGGCGGCAAGAAATATGTGATAAATAGTACACGGATGAATAGGAATGTTGCACTGTCTGTATCACACACAATCTTAAGCCAATTAAGGTAAGATGAATTTCTTTAATCTGTTACAAAAAAAACAAAGGTATGGCAAAATTGGCAAACTTCAAATAAGTCTTCATCACTAGACATGTCTCTAACATCTGAGTTGTACATGTATGTTTACAATAAACATTTCTCCAGATCCAACCATTTAATATATTGACAAAATGTAATGGCATGAAACTGCTGGTGGCAAGGAATAAGATAAATAGTACAAAGCTAAAGAGGAATACTGCATGGTTTCACACACAATGAAATAAAGCAGCCAGGGTGAGATGAATGAAACAATCTGAAAGTACAAGTAGAGATACATTCATGATGCAATTCTCAAAGCTCATATAAGCCTGCATCATCAGAAAAATCTGAATTATATTCAACATCCAAACAATCTTCATCAACAGATGGTAACGTGTGCGAGATGTCTACATGATCAAGTTCATCATTATCTGACTCAAAGTCATCATTGCTATCAAAGTCCTCTTCAGTATCACTATCTGTTTCCAAATCTGATGATATCATTTCAACAGAAACCTCTAAGTTGGTACAGTTTCTGCATGTACAACCGGGCCCACAAGATCTCCCTTGTTTTTTACATTTACACTGTCTGTTGACACATTTATTTTTTTTACACGAACAACCTCTTGTTAGATAAGAAACCATGTTTTTAATTTTGTTGATATTTTCCTCCGTATCCCAGATAAAATCTACTATAGTAGAGTTCCCATCCTCTCGCACAGAAAATCCATGCTTTTTAATATCAGGATAAATGAAAATTGGAGTAGTACATTGCCCCCATACCGAACCGACCCAACACGACCTTAGCCAGTGAAATTTTAGTGCAGAATGAGATGGGAGTAGCTGGTCTTCATACACTCCCTTCCAGGATGCCCTCCTAACAACATCTAATGCATTTTCATGATGGGCAAGAAGAGTTTCAGCAGAAATGCTATTATACAAATGAACAGGAGAATCAAAGTTGTGTAAACATGCCCTATTTACTTTGAAATAAACACACAAAATTAATCTAAAGAAAGAAAGGAGTCCCTTCTCACTTTCTGCATCAGCATCTGCCAAACTAATAGTTGTATTATCAACAAGTTCACCGGAGATGAAAAGTGCATACTGGGCAAAAGTGTTTAAAAAGACACCTTTACCCAGATGACAAAAATATGAGACAAAATCACATCCTGAAGATATATATATCATCTGAATGCATTTCAAGATGTCGATGTTATTATCTATTACGGGGGCAAAGTCAGAATCTGACTTGATGGCCTGTTGCAATAAATTGATATTTAAATACTTTTCATCTCCTGCTTTAGCCCTGTATTGTAAACATACTTTCTTTGAACCAAAGTCTAAAGGCAAAGCAACTACTCCAACATCTCTGTCGATTGAGTAAATTAATATGTTGGAGCATAATGAATCAAACACATGTAGAAAAATCTGGGTATCACTTTCTTCATGATTATGTTTCAGAGAATGGTGGACAACATCAGAAGTTGTGACTACTACACCGGACCACTCCTGCATGGTATCCAACCCTACATGGAACCCACCTGATGTAATGAATGTCTGACCTTCTTGTAAATGACCACGAACAAGTCCAATAAATTTCCGGGATAAGTATCGTATTAACAAATGTTTCTGACATCGAACTTTCAAAAACTTTTGCCAATTTGGAGGAAGATTAGTTTCATCATCAATATCACTGTATACTGCGTCAGCATCATCATCACATGTATCTCTTCTGGAACGTTCCACAGCCTTAGGAGACAAACCTTGAGTGTCACATTGATCAAACAATATACGGACTTCAATACCACCCTTTCTGAAAAATGGAAGTATCCACCTTGCCACAAGAAATGAAGCATACTCTGAAAATGTCTTATACTGACGAAGAGGGCTTGTATAAATAATATTCATACCTTCTACTATAAAACAAGCACCAACCAAAGAAACACAAGGCATACACGTTATAATATTCACTTTGCTTCCATACCTTTTGTCAAAAATATCATATACAACCCACTTTGCACCTTTATGAGGCATATTGTTGGTGTCACAAATAGCTCGAGGTTTCTCTATAAACTGGCACAATGCACTGACAGGTTGACCCTTCTCCTCTGAATATGCAATTGTCCGTTTATAACATGTTGTGATCATCCTTTTCTCCTTCTCCAGACTTGATATTTTCCTCTTGGAAATTTTCTTTTTGGCAAATGTCCTTAATTTGTGTTGACGTACAACTGGCTTTTTGTTACTCGTGTCCTTTAATATTTGAAATTTACAGAACACTGAATATGCATCATAACCAATGCTTCGATAAAAGAGCAGACTAGCAGCCTGTTCCTTTGAAGCCACAACATCAGTAAATACATGGTGCAACTGCTGTGTCTGATCAGGCAAGAACATTTTGGTTTCCAAAAGTTTTGAAAAGTACACCTTTACATTGGATAATTCTGCTTGTATCACTGATGGAGAAAGATCACGATGCAAAGTAGTCCCATTGGATATATCAAGTTGTCTCTCAAAGTTATGTATGACTTTGGCCTGATATTGAATTGTGCCCGCAATTTTATCCATATTCTTTGGCAGACTCCGAGACAGGGCCATTTTACATTGCTTGTTGATAAGCATCTCATGGGCCTCATCAAGTGCAACTGAAGAATATTTGATACCTTTGATACTGGAGGCGAATGCACCATTTTCAAAATGTGTCTTCACATGTTCGGGTAAAGCTTCCATCATACTGAGATGTAATGGAATCATCTTGGCATAGTTTTGGCGGTCACAAGCATGAAAAAGAGGAGCCATACTCTTAATTGCAGCATTCCGCAGGTTCCAATCTCTAGCACGTATAGCAAGATACATATTAATGTAAGCAAGACAATCTTCATGCACAAATCTATGCCAAAATCTGAAAGTTTCTAGCTTTTCACACATATCCTTACAAAAAACCTCAAACTCATCTTTCACTGTTGTGAAAAGCAAGGAGGATGTGAAGTCAGCTTGGGATGTTTTATATGAGCTTGCTACTTTCTCATCAAATGAGAAAGACTTCACAACCATTTCGACCTCTTTCAAAAATGAACTATTTGATAAGGACTGCACATTTTCCTTTCGATGGTCAAGAAATGATTGGAACTGCAGCATGAAAATTGCCTCATGGACTTGGAGAAGGAATCTGTGTGTGCGCTTAAAGTTAGAACAATTTCCAAGACTTTGCAAAGTCATATTCCTGTGAACACACTTAGCTAGAGTCTTCAATCCCCCATCCCAGAATATCTTCATTAAAACCTCTTGAAAGTTTTTCAAAAGATGCCAGTCCCCTATATAAGGAATTAACCACTGCAAAGCATCACCATATTCACGTTTTATATCAAGGAGAATTTTAAAAGTGGCCCCATCACCACATACAACAAGGTGATTAACATCAACAGTAACATTGAAAGTATCATACAACAGCTGAATACAACCCTTCAGAGTTTGAGGGGAATCTGCTGGTTGGTCTAGAATATTCAAATATGAGAATAGGGATTGCTCAGTTGATTTACTCTCACTATCAACCAGCATTTTACATTTGAAACTTGGTATGAGAGGCAAGACTGATTCTTTTTCTTTTACACAAACAAATCTTTCAAACATGTGCAATACCAGATTATCTTTAGAGTTAGAAAGGGATGCCTCCTCCTGCTGCGACAACATAAATTTCTCCCATGTTACTTGTGACGGAATGTAGGTTTTGAATACAGTGGGCTTGAAATACTCTTTAGATTTTACTTCGAAAGGTTCAGTAAGTTTGATTTTTTTTCTTGCAGAAGGCCTCCCACTTCTATGAATAGTTGTTGATGTGCTGGCTACATCATCCCCTTGACTGTGTAATTTTTCCAATGTTGTATGCAAAAGTTCACTCTCTGGTTTAGGTTGTTGGCCCATTATTGAGGTCCCATGCCAGCTCCTGGGTTGATTTGCTATGACAGCTGCATAAGGCGCAAGTACATCTATATTGTCAATCGAGACATGAGTAACAGCATTGGAGTTCATATGAACAAGAGAATAAGAAGAATCACGCACATCTTGGACAAGTTGTAGAAAACGTTCTAAAGTACTCTCAGAGCAACAGAAACCAAGCCGATTCATAATTTGGATAAGCTTTGATGAATGTGACAACCTTTTGATGAGATTTGCCGTTACAATTTGAAGTGGATACAGACAAGACTCATTCATAATGAACTGGAGCAAAAAGACCACAACAACACGTCTGATTTGTTTCACTTTACTAAACTTCGTGTCCTCAGAAAAAGCAATCCTTTCACTACAAACATGCAGAGATGACCTCTTGTAAACATTCAATTCTGGATTACTTGCTGTAAGAAGAGTTACGATATTCCAAAGGAGAGGATCAAATGACATCAGATCAGAACCTATATCAAACTCATCAACTGAAAGAGGATTACCTGTGTATTTTGCATTGTTATTTTTCACCTGATTTTTTAAACGTGCATTTCCTTCAACAATAAGTTTTCTAAATGCATGTTCTATGTCCTCTGTGGAATGATACTCCTGTTCTGGAACATTGTCATCATCCTTTTGTATTCCTTTTGACAAAAATCTTACTTGGCTAGAAGCACTGTGAAGAGCATCGAGGAGTTCAGTCATGGATACACAAGAAAGGTACAGAAACAAGCCCTTTCTTTTGCTGGAAGACTTGTGAATTGAAAGTACATCATCAAACTTTCCAACTATTCTACTCAACAACCAACCAGAAGATTTTGACATGTCATCATACTCAATAGAATCCAAACCACATCTCTTGCCCAATTCATTCAAATAATATTCATAAGCATCTGCCAACAAAAATCCACATTTGTTCCTACACCAAGAACAGATCTGCTTAAAAGTGTTATGACACAAGTCAATGAGTAATGAGTTTTCATCTTCAGAAATATCTTCTCCACCACTATTAATGGAAAGTTGCTGTTCAATATCATCAATAGACAAAACAGACTCCTTTCTTCCCCTTGAAGAAAAATTATAACATTGCTTACAAATGACATCATCATCACTGGGAACATAGCGGTCATTAATGAGAGATAATTGATTAAAATCAATGTCTAATCCTTCTCCTATCTTATACCTTTTTCTTAATGATACTCCTCTTATGAATTTGCCACAAACGGCGCATTCAATGAAAACAAGAGAATTTGAAATTTGGGTTCTGTGCTTTTTACACAAAGGTACAATTTGAGGTAATGTTCCAAATTGTGTGCCAAATATATTGTTGAAATCATCTACTGAAATACATGAATCTACTTGAGAAGGCACTGAACATAAGAAGACATTTGAGAGAAAACACACTTCATTTCTATCTTTCTTCCTAGTTTTTGTAGGTGTGTAAGATAGATCTTTTAGTTTGTTTAAGTATTTAATTCTACATGCATTACATATACAATCTGTGTTTTTTGTTCGAGGATTTCTATCCTTGATTAAATCTGATAATTCCTTTGATTTTATAGTTACTAGATGGGAATATCTGGCAGATGTTCGGCCACAGAGTGAACAGGGTCCGCACACCTCTTTGCTGCACGGCCTCACCCCAGCTGCTGGATGGATGTGGCTCGTGATTTGTTGATTCCTCCCATGTCTTGAAGACGGCGTTTCTGAAAACACAACAAAAAAGAAGATGGTTTTGACTAGAAAAGTCAGATTTTCAAAATGATCCCTTTTCTAAAAATTAAGCAATACACCTGTAGGGAAACCCTGTTATAGCAAGGTATTTGGGACTATCAATTCTACCTCAATATACACACCAGAATCAATAACAAATACTTACAATCATGACCATAGGATTCTCCTCATTATAAATGGTACCTTGTTATAAGCGAGCTCGTTATGACAGTGATTCCCTGTACAGTGTGGATCCCTTAAAACGGAATTGGCCACTTCCCAAAATGAAGTTTAAAAAAGTATTATTTCAATCAGATATGGTGTCTTTTCCAATAATAACAAATAACATTGTTTTAGACCTGCGACCAAATGGAGACAAATGACAAGATAACATGTACTTACTTTCTTGCGCTTCCTGTGACGTTTGTGAGCCCGTTTGCGTCGCAGCTTGCTCCTCCCTTTGATCTTCCCGATGACGTAGGCAGTGTGGCAGTGTGGAAGGATGAGGTTTGAAGGTCGGGACAGCTGCGATGAAGTTGGGACTGGGATGTATGGAATATAGGTGTGAAGTTTCCGCCCAACGTGTCTGTGCGGGGGTAGGTCAGGTGGTCTTGGAGGATGTCGCGCTGGTTTGATGGGCATCATGAATCCATCTGCATCGATCTTGGTGATGTGCTTCTCCCTTTTCCGTCTTTTCCTTCTGGCTCTCCAGCGCTTTTTCTTTTGCTCTTCTCTCTGTACATCCTTCTCCTTCTTGCTATCTTCTCCCTCCTTCTGCTCTGTCGATGTTGGTTCATCATGTTGAACTCTTTTGTCCCATCCGTTCACAACTTTCCTTTCTTCATTTTCCTTCTTTCTCTGCGGTCTTTGCGTCCAAAGTCTCTTCAATTCGATTGGAATACGTCCAGTGCATTTTGGTGCAAAGCACCGGATGATCAATTTGCTCAATTCACTACCAAATACATCTCTACCTTCTTCAGTTAAATGGATACCATCCCAACGAAAATAATAATCATGTTTGTCAAAACAATGGCAAGAATCTAAATATGTGCAATTAAGTAATTTTTTTGAGAGGATATGCAGCTGAATGTTATAGAATATTGAGTTCTCGTGCAGTACGTCTGAGTCCCACCTTGGAAGAATTCCAGAGAAAATTATTTTTGCTAATGGATATCTATTACGGATGGTATTGTATAAATCTATGTAGCATTTCTTGTCAATGTTCCAAAAGGTTTTGTCCAAATTATTTGTGCCAACATGAATGAGAACGGCATCAATGTCTGAATCTACACTGTCCAAGTTCTTGATCTTTTCGCGAAGGGTCTTTATTCTTGCTCCAGGAAAACAAAACACCTCCAAATCCACTAAATTGTGATCAAACTCTAGCCCACGGACGATGGAGTCTCCAAACACGTGCACCTTCAACCGGCTAGAAAAAAAAGAAGGAAAGGAACAAATCATTAAAAATTTGAAGTTTCAAAAGTAGCATGTGCAGTATTCAGCATGAATATGAACATTTAAGCATTAGTTAATGCACTAGCTACTACTGTAGCTCGTAATTATTTCAACAACTTATTCAGACTTCGAAAAAATGTAAAGAAATGGATTGAGCAGGTCTCCACACTGGCCTTTTAGGTTAGTGGCTTGAAGTCAGGCAAGTGAAATAGTGTTTTTCCCCTATTACGGTGGCCCCCAAAAAAATTTCACGGGCCCCAAATTGTATTTAATGTCTAAGTTTTTTTAATATTCAAAATATCCTAATCAAACCTGTTATAACAGACGAGGCATGACATAAAAGAAAACAACAGTTTTTCATTTGGTCAATGTTGGGTTGAAAAAATGCTTGCCCAATCAGGCCACCAAATTATGACTAGTTTTATACATTTTACTGGCCCAAACTGCAATTTCACTGGCCCTGCTAGTGCGAGTGTTGATTAAAAGTCTAGCAAATGGATTAATGGGCATTGTTTTCTAGTTCATACATTGTCATTTTATAATATTAGCTCTGTACACATTGACACAAATATTTAATTTACAAAAGATTGCCACCAACTCCCAAATGTAATTCAGACCAGTAGTAGTATTTACTATTTAAAAAATGAGATAAAACCAGTCTGAAACCAGCCTGAGAATAAACAGCCAACAGGTCAAATATGATAAGAGAGATAATCACTGAAGCTCTATAACCATTTCTCTTCTCTGTGAAAAGGGCCAAAATTCGCAACTCATTCTAATCATTTTGCAGATTTAGCAATATCTGTGCTTCAACATTCTGAAAGATACATTCTTTAAGTTTTATGTTTTATCACAAATAAATTTGGTATCAACATTTGCCGCACAATCTTGGCTTTTTATTGCACATAAATTAAATTTTACACATGTTTAATAGTCAAGATCCATGAAATTTTGAAGGTTTAACTAACCCAGCAGCATAGCTTTGCTAATATATGTCATATATCATATATCATAACTTACTCTGACATTTTGCCGGCTGAATCTCCATCTTGAGTCTTGGGCAAGCATGTAATATCCAACTGAGTATCACATGCCCTCGATGTACACAAATTGATGAAATCCCTGAAAATCCGCTGCTTGTAGGCTGTAGAAGAGTAGAAGAAAAAGAATTTAGTTGCCCAGTTGGGAAAACAAATTATAAGTAGACAAACATCTCCAAAGCAAATGGCAGACATAGCATAGTATTTTTAGTACATGTATGTAGGTATGCAATTTTATTTGCCCTGCCCTTGACATGCACATTATTATAATCATTAATTAATTCGTACTTGCCCAGGGCAAGCCATGGCAAGCTAGTACAGTAGCAGAGTAGTGTGGGGGCCATAGACAGTCGCAGAGTAAAGTCTTAAGAAACTAATATAGCATTTTAATACACTGGTTTGCAGATACAAAATGAAAACCACAGTGCAGATCATAAACTGAATTATAGTGAATAAAATATAGTCTTGTTTTACTACTAGTACTACTAGATTATTAAATCGTTGTAAATGTAGCATTATGTACGCAGATGTGACCATGAGTTGGTATGCTTGACTAAAAGAACACATGCTCTGCAATTCGTATAGCACATCGGTTCTTTCAGTCATGCATGAGCCATGACAAGTCGTGGGCACATCTGCGAAGAGATTGCCGCCAAGACAAGATTCAAGATACAGACAAGACAATTTCTTTCAATTTTTGTATTAACTATTATAAAGTGAACAAGTAATAAGTTATAAATTGTTTACTTTAAATATCTTTAATTAATAATAGTTAATAATAATTATAGTAACTACAATTTACAAAAATTACTCACAACTGACAGACACAACTCTGCAAGACACATCACAAACACAAACTGCGCAAAAATACTAAGCGAGCAGGCCCATGCTCAAATGGAAATAGGATTATATAATTATGCCATGATGGCTTGAATAATAGATGTTGAATGTCGACAAATTCATTTCGAAGTGCAGAGCCAGAGACATTCGATTCGACAGTAAATACGAATGAAGAAAAAATGAAAAATCTCACACCAATTTCAATACGTGGGGCAACATTAAATTTCCCTAACAATTCGAGCTCCGCGAATCGGGCCAAAATTTCACGTTTGTGTGAAGGTCACGTGACACAGCGCACAGCCCTGTCGCATCTCATTCTTATTATTTCTCGGATTTACCGTCGACTTTGAAAAAAGATTGCGAAAATGTTTTATTTTTGAGCCCAAATAAATTTGGTATCAAAATCTGCGCCACAATCTTGGCTTTCCAGTGCACATAAAATCAATTGTGTCCATGTTTAATATGGGTCAGGATCCAGCAAAGTTTGAGGTCATGCAAATTCTTCTTTTTTTCAATAACCGTACTTTGGAGCAGCATAACTTCGCACAAATACATCATATTTTGTCAGAAAAAGAACGATATGATACATTGATTATTATTCTTCAAACTTACCATAACAATGCGTCGACAGAAATCCCAGTTGATGTTTCAGGCCAGCATGATCAGGACGTGAATATTCCACACGCGAACAACAATACAAAATTACCACTTTCGAACGCTAGAGGGACTAATAATGAAATTCTCTCATTTGTACAGGGCCGATAGTGGGCTGCCGTTTG